>JAODAL010004525.1:0-155514 GCA_025379985.1 Phyllomedusa bahiana | reverse complement strand
TTCGCAAAAAAAATCGATGTGTGGTTTCTCCGCCCCAACTGCAAATGGAACCATGGTGACGGCCCAATGGGGGGAAACATGGTGTCCGCGCGGCACCGAGGGGGGATGGTCCATGCCCCCTGCATGGCGCAGTGTTCAATTGGTTGTAAAAAAGGTTCCTGAAGTCTTCCACCGATCTTCAGAACATTCTGAAAATGGCCAGGAAACTGTGATGCACTTTATCCATTCGTACAAAGCCAGGAACACCCTCCTCGAGTTGCAGCGGCAGAACGGCCTCCCCCAACACGCTCTGATATGCGATGTTTCCACCCGCTGGAATTCCAGCCTGCACATGTTGGACCGACTGTATGAACAGAGAAAGGCCATTAACGATTTTTTGATGATCCAGGCAGACAGAAGTACTCCCCTGTGTAACTTTGATGTCAGCCAGTGGCAGCTCATGCGTGACACCTGCCGTTTGTTGAGGCCATTCGAGGAGGCCACGTTATTTGTCAGTCGCCAGGACTACGGGATGAATAACGTCATTCCACTGCTTCATGTCCTGGAACAGATGCTGAAAAATCTGTCTGGGCAGGGGACTGGAGATGTGGCGACTACATCTCGTGGCCACATGAGTCCGGTGGGGACTGAAATGGAGGAGGAGGAGGAGGGGAGGACATTGGAGCAGAAGCATTGTCTGGTGAAATGAGTGGATTTTCTACCCAGGTGACAAGAGAGGAGGAGCAGGAGCAGCTGGAGGAGGTGGATGGAGATGAGGAAGACGAGGCAGATGACTCCCAAGCACCGTGGCAGTATACAGTGGAAATGGAGTCAGGGAGCCCCCGGAGTCACTTGTGCAGATGTCCCGCAGCATGCTTATTTGCCTGGCTAGTGACAGCCGAATAGTCAGCATCCGGCAGAGGGATGACTTCTGGCTCTCCACCCTATTGGAACCACGCTACCGGTCCAAAATGGGAGCCTTTTCCAGCTATTGAGAGGGGAAGACAAACTCAAATACTATAGGGAAATCCTCCGTAATCAGTTGGCGCTGCCTATGTGCGGCATCGTCCTCCTCTGACAGGTCTGACCGGGGGGTTCCTCAGCGTCACGTACTACTGCCGCGGCTGTGGGGGAAGGTGGGGCGGTAGGAGCAGTACCAGCTCCATCAGCAGTAACCTAAGTCTGGAGTCACTAATGAGCAGCTTCCTTCACCCGCCTAGTGAGGAGGGCAGTCACCAGCCGCAGCAGCAGCAGCAGGACATGGAGCATTCCCTGAACCAACAGGTTGTGGCCTACTTGGACAGCACTCTGCCACCCCAGTTAGAAGATCCGCTGGACAGCCAAACTGGATGTGTGGCCGCAACTTGCCGAGTTTGCAGTGGAGAAGCTGTCCTGCCGGCCAGTAGTGTGGCATCAGAGCGGGGGTTCAGTGCGGCGGGGGCCAGCGGTACCCCAACGAGAACACGCATGTCCACGGGAAATGTTGAACGACTGACCTTTGTCAAGATGAATCAGGCGTGGATCGGCCAGGATTTCCACACACCAATGCCTTAGGCGTCAGTCTGGGTTCAAACTACCTGCCTCAGCCACTATTCTGATGCCGCCACCCGCCTGATGCCACACATCTGCTGATAGTTTCTCCATCTGCCTACCACCGTCTTTACCAGGGACTGGTATTGCCACCCACCTCAACACTCTGTCATTGTGCCACTCTATGTGCTCATGCTGCTGCTGCTGTTGCTGTTGCCGTGAATCCACACGTGTCATTGTGCCACTCTGCGGCCTGGTACTGTTTTGCCACCTCCAGAATGTCATTGTGCAACTCTCTGACCTCATGCTGTTGCTCCTGTTCAATCACTCCACTCTCTGTCATTGTGCCACTGGCCTGAACCTCATGCTGCTGCCGCCCCATGACCTCCGCTATCAGTCATTGTGCCGCTTGTGCCTAATACTTATTTTGCCACCTTGCAGAATGTCATTGTGCACTCTCTGACCTCAGGCAGCTGCTGTGACTCCTGTCGTGCCCTCCACACTGTGTCATTGTGCCACTGTCTGACCTCATACTGCTGCTGCCGTGACCTCCACACGGTATCATTGTGCCACTCTGTGGCCTAATACTGTTTTGCCGCCTCCATAATGTCATTGTGCCACAGCCTGACCTCATTACTGCTGCGACGTGACCACCACACTGTGTGATATGTGCCACTCTGTGGCCTAATACTGTCTTGTCCGCCTCCATAATGTTCATTGTGCCCTGCCTGACCTCTTGCTGCTGCCGCCGTGACCTCCGCTCTCAGTCATTGTGCCGACCTCTGGGCCTAATATTATTTTGCCAAAAACACTGCAGAATGTCATTGTGGCCACTCTCTGACCTCATGCCTGATGCTGTGGACTCCTGTCGTGCCTCCAACTGTGTCATTGTGCCACTGTCTGACTCATGCTGCTGCCGCCAGTGACCTCCACACTGTGATGATTGTGCACTCTGTGGGGGGGGCCCTAAAAACTTTTTTGCCGCCCCCAAAAATGTCATTGTGCCATTTTTAAACCCTTTTTAGGGTGCCCCCGGTGACCCCCAAACTGTATCATTGTGCACTCTGGGGCCCAAATTACGGGTTTTTGCGCCTCCTTTAATGTAAATTGTGCCACTGCCTGCCTCTTACTGCTCCCCGCCGGGGACCCCCAACTTTTGTGATTGTGCCCTTGGGGCCCAAAATTCGGGTTTTGCCACCCCTGAAGGGCCAATTGTCCCACGTTGCCCTTTTATGGGGCCGGGCCGTGCCCTCCACACTGTGGTTTTGTGCCACTTGGGGCCCTAAAAATGTTTTGCCCCTCCAAAATTGTCATTGTCCCATGCCGGGACCTCTTTGCTGCTGGGGGCTCCCCCGGCCCACCCCACACTTTATCACAAATTTTGGGCCCCCTGAGCTTTAGCTTTTTTTTTTTCCAGCTTTCGCTAGCATAAACTTTATCGGAAAACATTCCCGCTTGATTTTTTGGGGCCCAGTTTTGCCCTTAAGTGCCCGGGGAATTTTTTTGTAAAGCGTTTCAAAGAGCGGGGCAGTCTTGTGCGTGTCATACTAAAAAACAAAACATTGTAATAAAGGGGAAAACCCAAGCGCCCTCTGAAAATTTTTTAAGCAGGGGCCAAGGGTTTTCACGAAACCCTGGGGCTCGGGGGGCCAGCCGGGAAAAATAGTTTTTTTAAGTGATTGGGCCCGATGTAATTGGGGCCCCAAAAAAAGAAATTTTGTGGAAAATTGGGGCAAAAAGTGATCCGAACCGAATTTTTGAAAAAATTCGGGCCTTTCTAGTTGGATACTTTTAAAATAATATAACAAGTTATGGGAAACCGGGGATTTGGAAAAGGGGTTTGGGGGGAAAATTTTCTAGATGAAATTTTAATTTAAAAAACAAATTATAGTAAACCGGGATTCTGGAGAAGGGTCTGGAGACATTTTAAAATGAAATTAATAAAACCAAATGTTAGTGACCGGGATTTGGAGAGGGGTCGTTGATCCGGGGAAATTTTTTTCCGATTGAAGGGGATTTTGGGATGGGGAAAAGGGAATTTTTTTTCCTAAAATGAGGAAATTGGCTTCAAAATCATGGGGGTTTTTCCCTTCTTTGGCAAAATTTTTAAAAAAAAATAGGTTTAAAAACTGAAGGGGACCCCTGTTTTTTTTGGGCCCCTTACAAACTAGGTAACAATAAAAAAAGACAAAAGAGAAAACTGGGTAAACAGACGAATCTTTAGGCTTGTAAGTTTAAATATATTAAAAATATAAACCCTTTTTCAAAATGTCCCACACTTTGTAAAAGGATAGATATAAAAACCAATTGCCCTTTTGGGAAAAATTTTTTTCCCCTTTTGGGTACTTTAACCACAAAAAGAAAAATGTTTAAAATTTTTAAACCCGTCTCCTTCATTTTGGGGGGCACAAAAATTTCCCAGGGAGGCCAGATCTATTTTTTTTTCTGGGGGAAACATATCCAAAAAACGCGTGCGCATTTTGGTGGGTGTATTAGGAACCTTTTATATTGTTTTTTGCATTTAAATTTTTTAATGAAATTCATTATTTCCCACTTCGGGTTGTGGACATTGCAGTATAGAATATGGTTGCACACACATCCATATACTCATCCCTTTTCAGCACTTGGCTTTTTTCTATGTGTATTGTGTGTCTGAGCACATGGTTTGTATTCTTTCTTACTTGTACTAATATGTTTGGTTCATTGCTTTATATATTTATGCACCTTACATCCTTGTTTGTATTTCCAAGAATTTGTTACATATATGCACTTGTATATGGATCTAGCATGGTTCATATAGAAAAAAGCCCAAGTGTTGAAAAGGGGAAATAAATATATAGGGAAAGTGGTGCAAAAAGGTAGTAGATAAAATAGATAGATAGATAGATAGAAAGATGTAGATAAAAGATAGTTGATAGATAGATAGATAGTTATAGAATATTTATTTAAACACTTGGGGGGGAAAATTGTTTTAAAACTTTTTGGGGTCTTTGACTTTTTTGTTCCCCAAAGCAACCCAATCAGCTTTTCCCCTTTATTTTTTTAGAGCTTTTGAAAAAAAAAAGGAAAGGGGCGCTCGGGTTTGGGTTTTGCTATTGGGGGCAACAAGAAAAGTCTTAGACCAAGACAGTTTTCGACTTTTGTCCCCTTTTTTTAAAATTAAAATATTATATTTTATATTTATTTTTATATATATATTATATTTTTCCCAATTTTAATCCCAAAGAAAACCCTGCTAGATCCCTATACAAGTGGATTATGTAAAAAATAAAAAAAAAGGATGTTTAAGGGTATAAAAAATTTTAAAGCAATGAAACCCAAAAAAATTCCCCCCCCCCCTTTATAAATAAGTAAAAATAAAACCCGGTTTCTCAGACCCCACACACATAGAAAAAAAACCAAGTGTGGGAAAAAAGGGGGGGTGAGGTTTTAAAGGATGTTTTTGTGCCCTGTATAGTTTGTTTTTTATAAAAAATATATTTAGATAGCACTCCCTAAAATAGAAAAGGAAGCCCTTTTTTTGGCTTATGCCCTTTCCCGACGCTGGCGGGGCACATGGGTGCGGAGGGTTTGGTGTTTTTCAGAGTGGGTGGGTTTATTAGACCCAGATTAGCTCTGCAGTCAGTTCACGGGATGTATTTCCTCTGAATTTTCCCCAGGTAAAATCACCCCAAAAAAGTTATGTAAAAATGATTTCTCCCCCAAAAGTCTTTTCCTGACCATATGGGATAAGACGTAAAAACAACATTATAATAACAAAAACCTACACACATACAAAATACAGTATAATTGAAATAAATACTAACAGCCCTAATCATAATTTTTAGCCCCTGTCCCCATATGAATGTCCATGATGGAAAAGTGAAAAACAAAAAAAAACTTTTTTTGTGCCACTTTTTCTGTTTAAAAAAAGTGAAAAATTTAAAATTTTTTAAAACTTTTTTCCTTCAAATTAAGAAATAAAAAAACTATTGTAAAAATTACAAACAAATAAAGCCAAATATAACACAAAAAAAAGCGAAAACATTAGAACAATCACTGGGCACAAGAAAAGCATTAAGGCTTTAAACCCGGGTTGTACTTTTTTTTTAAAAAGGGAAAAAGTGCCTGGTCAAGGGGGAAAAGGGGGGGGGAAAACGGTTTGGTCAGGAACTGGTTATACCATTTCTGAACAATTTTGCAGTGTGGTATTAACCCCTTACAAATAGGGGTTTTATTCCCTTTCGTCATGATGCCGGTAAAGGAAACCAGGTGTTAGCGGGGTAATTGGGAGCTAACACCCCGCGGTTTTCAGGGGGGGGGGGGGGGGGGGGGTTTTCGCCCCTGGGTTGCGCTGTTTTTTAAACCCCCCCTTAGGCGCCGGGCTTAAAATGGCCCGCGGTGTTTAATTTAATGAAGAACAGTTACCGCGCACCGTTTACACTCTTGGTTTTAGGACATCAGCCCGTGAGATTGCTGAGTCCCCAATCGGCCCAAAGGAGCGGGAAACCTTTTAAAGGGTTCCATCACTGCCTTTTTTTGTTTTTTCCCCCTTCTGGCTCCAGAAAAGGAATTTTGGGAAAAACCCAATTTGGGCACCTTAAAGCATTGTGTGTGTTAAATTTGTTTTAAAAAATTTAAAAAAATTTAAAAAATTTCACATATATGATATCAAAAGCATTGAAAAGGGGTTTATCTTTAAGATTTTTAACATCTTTTTCCGTTGCTGATAAAAACGTAGAAGAAAAAAAAAAAAATCCCAAAAGATAAAATTGGGTTTTTTTGGGTCATTTCCCTTTTCCCATAAAAAAATTTTGGAAAAAAAAGTGATCAAAAAAGGTTGATTTCACTCCAAAAAATGCTAGCAATTAAAAAAGCGAACTTTAAACCCCCAAAAAAAAAAGTTTTCCCCACCCCGGTTTAAAACGGGAAAGGTTTTTAGTACAAAAAAGTTATTGGTCGCCCCCAAAAAAGGCACTGCCCCCGCAAATTTCAAAAAAAAAAAATTTTTTGGCTTTCCGAAAGGCCCCAAAGGGGGGGAAAAAATTTTAGAGCCATATTTTTATGGGCCCTCTGTCGGAAAGGGGGTTTAAGGGGAAAAAAATGTTGTCATGAAGAGGAATGCTTGGCCTATAACAATGTTCAGCTAGGTTATGCGGGGGAACCTTTTTTCACAAAAACGGAATTTCTAAAAAACCATTTATATATGAGAAATGAAGTCCAGGGCGATTTTTGATATGGGAAATTTTTTTTTTTCAGCAGCCTACTTCACAGCAGTCCACCCGAATTGCTTGTAAAAATTTTTTCCCCTTTTTAAAAAACCCACACCCATTTAATTTAAAGTTAACAAAATTTCTGTTCTGTGAGATTTCAACCCCCGGGTTTTAATTTGAATTTTTATTGGTTTTCCCCACAGAAAGTAAGGGCCTTTTAAAATCCAAACCATATGAATGCGAAAGTTTCCCAGCAAAACATTGCCCAGGGCATCATATTTCCTCCTTCCTCTTGCCTTCGTCCCAAAGTACACCTTGGTGCCATCTCTTCCACAGGTAAGTGACACACACACAGCCAGGCATCCACATGTAAAGTATAGCATTTTTCAACCAAGCCACCTTTTTCCATTGCTTTATGCTTCAACTCTGACACTCACATGTCCATTGTCATCACCTTTCATGGTGAACAGAGGTCATCATGGGCATTCTGACCAGTCTGTGGCTACATAGCTGGCTGTGAGGTACTCTACATTTTGACATTTTTTTTCACAGCTTTAATTTTTTCGGCAATTTGTGCTATAGAAACCCTTGTGTAGGATTGGATCCTGCAGGTTACCTTTCAACCCTTCAGGGGGAATGGCAATCCAGAAGACTTCATATTCCTCATCAGGATAATTTACAGCAGTATCTAGTTAATAATTTGACACTGTATTTATACCTGTATTATTGGGACATTGCATAATCCTTTTCTATGCATCCTTTAAATGAACAGGTTTGTATAGTTTATTATTTGTTTATGAAACTTTATTTTATCTTTGCTTTGTATGGCATTTTTACTGGGGCAAAATAGGGCTTTAGTAAATAAGTGCTATATGGCAGATTTTATGGTCTATGTGTGGCAGTATTACATGGGAACAAAATACAGAAATTATTTGAGAACAATATTGTGGTATTTTTGGAGCACAATATGCTGTTGTGTGCATACTATATGTTACTGTGATGTACCTGTGTAATGTTTTACTCAGATGCCTCCTCTGGGACCTGATAATGCTGTGTACAGTACAATGTATGAAAACAGTCAGGTTAGGTTTACATCTGCATCATTATTTCCATTTTTCTGTTCTGCTACAGGAACAGAAAAATGAAAATAATAGTGGTGCTGTATCATGACAGACACTAACAACGCCCGATGGACACCATTAACTATAATAGGGTCTGTTGAGTTTCTATCTGAAAAAATAGCTTTGCATGCTGCGCTATTTTTTATGTTACTTTTAAAGGAATGTCCAGCAGCGACCCTTATGCAGATGTGAACCAGGCCTTGGTGTCAGATAATTTAAAGTGCTTTAGCTATTCAATACTGTGTGCAGTGTTTCAGTACATGAATGTCTTTTTTGTTCACTACAAGTTATGTCTCTTTACCATAATTGTGACCTGTGGCAGTTTTTATGCATCAATAGAATAAAATGAGACCTTGCCTTCATTCGGTTAAGATGTTCCACTGGAGTACAATGTGGACAGTGATGTCACTCCGTGTTAAGCAAGCATCAGTACATACAACAAGCTGTTCATGGCAGTAGTAAGAGGCCATTCCAGGAAAGGTCTTGTGACTAGGCTTCAGGCTCCAGCATTTGTGCTAACCACAAAAAAACCATTAGTAATAATTAATCTGGAAAATTAAAGATGACAACTTTGTTTTTTTCCTATTAGTTTACATGAAGACTAAATCTTGCAGTAAATATCTAATGCTAGGGCAAGCTGAGGCATCTTTATTCCTTTATTCCTTTCCTTTTCTAAAGGGATGTTAGAGATTTTGTTTTATAACATGTTGCAATGTAATAGTAGAAAAATAATTGATGCACACATGTTGGTCTTTAGATTTCTAAAAACATATCTAAATGAGAAAATCTTTGAAAATTAAATCTTAAACTTGGCATATAAATTCTACCATTGGAAACAAAAATAGAGATGTTTTTCTGCTTAGTGTTCTTATTAAATATGTATTCCTTTTAAATATGATGTTTTTTTTGTCAAAGTAATGGATGACTCTTCACATGTAGTCTTCACATGCCATTATAAGTCAGTGGGATCTGTCGGGCATGCTGGTGTTTACTATGCAAAGAATAAAAGCAATGCGGCTTCTATTGTAAATGTAAGCAGGCCTTTTTCTATAGGCAGGCGAGGCAGGCAGTGTCAAAAGGGGTGAGGGTGGGGGAATATATAGGACCGAGTTGCCGCCATCTAACTCTGTCCAACCATTTTGAAACAGTCATGCAGAGTTTGCAGCTTAACACTAATTGTGGAGCTCTGGGATGGGGGAAACAGGGCTTTCCAGAGAGAAGGCAGGCATGGTTTATTAAGTCCCTACCTTCTTGATTGCTATAATATTTATATATATATTTATATATATATATATATATATAATATATATATATATTACATACACATATATACATATATATATATGTATATATATACATAATATATATATATATATATATATATATAATTTACACATAACAAAAACAGACAATACAAAAATGTGATGGTGCAATCATAACATTGATATATGTTTTGTTCTGAATGCATAGGAAGGATGGAGGTTCACTATCAGTTGTCGCTGTAGAAAACCCCATTATATTCAAGATGTGTTCAGCAATAAAATAAAACTTGTGATTAACTCTTCCTCTTTGGTTAACATTATGGGAACATTCAATACAAAAACAATTCAATTACTAAAGAAAGATTTGGAGAAACTATCATTGAGGCCAATATTTGTGGCCATAGCCGTGCTTAGCGGTAAATGACACCACTTTCTTTTTTTGTTTATGTCAGTTGGAAGTAATTGTTTTATACATTACAATGTGTTATTGCATCAAGAGAATATTATGGAGCTTACCATGTGCATGCTGGTCTACATAACTGGTTGTGACTTACCTAAATTATGTATAATCTTGTTCTCGTGTATGCCTGTGACACAGGATAGCAGAAAACCATAAGCCTGATACTTATTTTCCATATATATAATTACTTGAGATGGGCATGCAGTGTTATCTTCAAGCAGCATCCACAATACGGCTCTAAACTGGTTGGTGGAGAATTCACTTCCAGCTGTTGCTCTCTATCTGTGATCTCTCTAGACAGCACATATGAGTTGTTTACTCAGGCTGATGAAAAATAAGCATAAAATACTCATGAATACTTACACATGTGTTATTAATCCCTTCTAATATGTAGGATATATGCATCTCCGATTTAGAGCAAAAGTTATAGATCTAGATGGCAACTGTTGACCCGTGATAAATACAAAACTTACAGGGGTCTTTCATGTCAATGGGACTAATATGAAATAAAGTAAAACGTTTCATGTCAGACTACGTGCTCATATGTCTCTGAAATGGATTGATTACCAATAACAGTAAAGTAATACATGTTTCAGAGACTACAGTAATGCAGAAAGGCTGCCATGTGAAGAAAATACTGGGAATGGAAACAAAACTTTTGTGCTTCCTTAAATTCTATGAAACTTAGGAGAAAATAATAGAAGGGGAACCTTCAGGCAGCATGTCATAGAGCAGGAGGAACTGAGCAGATTGATATATCGTTTTATCTGGAAAGATACACCAAAATGTGAATTTATCAATTTAACTTACTACTTATTCTAGGTTATGGAGTCCAATGGACGTTCTAATCAGTGATTGACAGCTTTCCATGTATAATTATACAGAGCTACCTGTCAGTCATTGATAAGACAGCCAACTGGACTCTTTAACATAGAATGAGCATTAAAGGAATTTTCTCACCATGTTGTTTCACAGAGCCTGCTCCTTCACAGCCAACTTCCTGTTCAGGCTGTGGGTGGTTCTACATCAGTGATTGTCAAATCAGCTCTGCTATTCCTTGCTGAGCCTACTAGAGAGACATTGGTAATGAAAGGGTTTAAACAGGAGTAAAGAAGGCTACAGAGCTCTCAAGGGTTTGTCAGTTAGAAACATAAACAAGCTCCTGTGCTGCTGATAAGACACAGCAAGGAGTGACTTCACCATTACAACCAGGGCTGCAAGAGCAGATAGAGGCAGCCTAGGGAATCTTGTGCACACAAGAGATCAGAACTGCTCTGACTTTAAAATGAAGCAAAATCAGAACAGCAGCCTATTTGCTAATAGTCTTTATTTACCTTTGCCTACATGTTTAAAGCTAATCAATTCAGTAAGAATAAGTTAAATGAATAAATTATATATTCTGCTGAACCTTTTCAAACAAAAATATATTTCATTCTGTTCAGTTCCTCTGTCTCTATAACATGCTGCCCGCAGATCAGATAGTAGGTACAATATAACAGATTCCCTTTAATTTTGCCATGGACTTTAATCACTACCGAAACCCAGGTGCCACAGTTTTCTTGCTGTTAGGCCACCAGTTGAAAAACCTCTAGCAATACTTGTCAAGATGAATAAATACCAGTTGGTGGTGCACGGATTGTTCTGTTGTTGTCAGTAATTAAAGGGAATATGTCACCAATTTTTTTTTTTTACTTATTAAATCAAGCCCCTGATCCATATTCTTTTCCTCTCAGTGGTTTTTATTTCCTGATTGTAGATTTCTCTATTCGGCCGTCTATATGACTGTGGGGAAGACATTCTTGCTTGCACTGCTTTAACAGCAGTCAGAGAGATACTTTACAGCAGCTTCATGTACATAGGATTCTTAAGACAGTGTCTGTCCCATAGACTTGTATAGGAGAGTTTTCACTGTGAAGGGAGGGGAGAGGGGGAGCTGTGACATCTCCTCTTGTGACTGGTGGATTCTGTGTTATCTGAACACAATGGTGTCTCCTTTCAGTTTGATCCTGCTTTTACTAATAATAAGCACACTGCTGAAAAGCTCTCTAAACAGAGCAGGAAGTGTCAGACGATTATTAGGCCTAGGGGCCAAAGTGAAAACTACAGGACTTAAGAATAATTAAAAAAATACTGAAAGTGATATGGAAAATTAAAAAAAAAAACAACCAAAAATTCCTAAAAAATGTATTTAACATAAAAAATGTGAGTTAAACAATAAGTCATTTTTTGATGACATATTCCCTTTAAGAATGACAAAGAAAACTCCACAGGTCTATCAATCACAACCTAGAGTGTAATCCTAATCTTTTCCCATCATGTCACACTACTTTAGTCAATCTTGTTCTAAAAACCACAGCAGATTATTAAAGTCTGTAATATATTGTTTATGGATAGTACCGAACACTTTTTTTTTTTATAATCCTACATTGTTGATCCAGAGGATCATGGCACTTCATGGCATCCTCTTTTGTGACTTGCCATGTTATTGCACTTTAATGAAACTTCTGAGATATTGTTGTAACTGTTTTTACTAAGTATATTTATATTATTATGTTTTATGTTAGATATTTTCCTATTATATCATCATTTTATGTAATAGAAGGTAATGTAGAAGCAGGTTTAGGAGCAGGGACCCCAACTACATCTTAGCAATACCTAAAAATATATGGTATAATTTATGTTAATATCTTTAGAAACATGGAAATAAATATGCTGCTTCAGGAGATGTAATCTTATGTTATTTCAAACTTTGATCTAGATTTGATATGCCTCATGCTGTGTTTACAGTCTCATTAGGTATATCATTAACACTTCTAGGTATATGAAATGTTCCTTACTGCTTAAAGTTCTTATAATTACGACAAATTTATGTTTCTACCAATCTTATAAATGCCAGAAAATCACATTGATGATTCCACTAATTAGTAGAGGACCGGATTAAAACCTAATATATCTTTATTTTCTATGTAATTTAGCAAAACTGTCTGAAATGTAGTTCTGGTAAAATGAGTTTCACCCTCTCTTCAACTGGACATATACTTCATGTCAAAGCTAGCCGAACCCTGACTGTTTCTGAAGGATTGGTCAGTGTTTTTAAGGGTCTTCCTTAACACTGCTGCTACATCCCCTTTTAGAGAAATATTTATAGACATGTATTTTAGTTATGTAATGTAAATGTGTATGTGGTGAGTTTTTAGTGTGCTGCATACATTGTCAGAGATCCTTGCGTATTGAATCATTTTGGGATTATGTGCCACAGTATGTTGTGGCACTGCCATGCCTCACTGTGGTCCCTGGGCATTAGGGATAGTAGTTATCCTACTCAAAAACAAAATTCACCAGCTTACCACTGTATGAAATGCACGGATGCTCCAGTCAGACAGGAGAGCACAAATGTAGCATACAAGAATCTTGACCCAGCAAATCCATCCATAGGTAAAAAAATTTGATGCTTTATTAGGAATCCATTAAAAAAGACACAAAGACAGACATGGAAATGATGCTGTATCGCCAACGCGTTTCGGGGACTACCCCTTAAAGGAGTTTTATCGTTTGAACTGTTCGTGCTCTTCAGCTAATTCTCTGAGATTGAATTTGAAATCCAGGGGCGTGTCTCTCCTCTCAGCAGGTATGTCTCTCCTCCCAGGAGGCGTGTCTCTCCTCACTGAAGACCTGTGACATCATCATTCTGGTTGAGGCAGTAGAAGCAGAAGGATGTCTGCAGAGGACAGCTCCTCAGTCTCCTGCATGCTTCTTATGTGTCTGCAGAGGACAGCTATACAGCCTCCTGCATGCTGCTCCTCTGTCTGCAGAGCTTCAGATGAGACATGTGAGGAGTGTACACTGCCCTTCCCCTTCCCCTCTGTTACCAGGCAGCAGACTGGGTTATATGGAGCAATGCACACTGCCCTCCCCCTCCTCCTCTCCCCCTGTTAACAGGCAGGAGACTCTCTAATACTCTGTTATATGAGGGGATCTGTGACTTAAACAGGCAGTCATTGCCCAGATCATTCACCCTAGAGCTGGGAGATGTGTATAGAGCCAGCAGACTTTGGTTTCACTATCGATTTTAACAGCTCAGACAGGAGAAAACTCAGAGTGTGCAGGCAGCCAATCACAGTGCAGGGGGGCGTGGCAGTGGCGTTTCCTGTCTAGGGGCGTATCCCAACAGGCTGAATGAAATGTCAGCCAGCCAATCACAGTGCAGAAGGTGTGTCTTGGGGGCAGGATCCGACCAGGGGGCGTGTCCCGACCAGCAGCAGCAGAAACAGAATACGGATTTACAGAAAAGCTCATATCTGCTAAACAAAGTGACAGAGGTAATGCAACCCAATTACAAAAGTGCTTATTTTTACTGTCCCCATAATCTGAGACATGATCTTTGTAGCAATAAAACCCCTTTAATCATGGCAATAGTAGTCTTCCTGACTGCCAGCTTGCAGGAGAAAGTGCAAGTATCAGCACAGAACCAAGATTAGCCTGACATTAATATGTGTGTGAGCATTGTAGTGCTTAAGTGCTGCATCACTAGTTGGAATTGGCAAGAGAGAGTGTATAGTAGTTCTTTGGCACCAAATTCTTTGGCACCAAATTCAGCAGTGCATAGTAATAAACCTTTTATTAGATGAAACAAAAGGTTTGGGTAATCTGCTCTTAAACGCTAACGATCTATGTAGAAATAGGGTTGAAACAAAAGTTTAAAATTGCTTAATTTGTTCAATAGCTAGCCATCTTTGATAAATACAGGGTAATACACTTAAATGTGGATGAACCTGTCACAAAGACAAAATCTCTGTTTGCATAGGGTGTGAAGAATACGGTTGACTGTATAGTAGAGGGGGTTGTAGAAGGAAGGGAGAATGATGGGTATGGTGGTAAACCTGCCTAAGATGTATTTTTAGGGCATACTTAAACTTATAGATGTTGGGAAGTAATCTGATTGTAAGGGGTAGCACATTCTAGAGATCTGAATGGAACTATTAAAGCGCTATTTATGGACTTTAAAATATGGTCGGAACAATGCGAAATAAATATGTTAAATAAAAGAAGTTATTCTGCAAGAAATGACATTAGGAAAATATATTCCACAAAATATATACCATTTATTTAGCAAATTGAGCCTCTTTTTTTGCAAATTGTATATTCTCAGACCTAAGTACAGTATATGAATATGTTAACTCCAAACTTTATACATATTTTATTAAAGCTTAAGTTTCCATGCAGAGGAAATTTACAATATTTTTATAATATTTTTATAATACTGCTCTATAATTAATAGCTACTTGTTCTTATATAATAAATTAGTTATACAACATACAGTGAATACTCTGTAAAATGTACATTTCACTTTAATGGAACATTCTATATAATCTTTTTTAACAAGAGGTAAGACTACATTTAGGTTTTGTACTGTAGTCAGCTTAAACACATATTGAGTAGGTCAACATTATTTAGTACGATACAGTTAAGCTTTACTTGTGTAGAAAACATAGGGTTAATTTTTGCTGGATATTTTATCAAGTACTATTGTAGAAAAATATAGTCCATGACTGGGTTTACAGAGTCCATAAATAAGTGATTGCACTGACACAGCTGCACATGGGACCTGTTAACCGAAAGGACTCACATCTTTAAAGTCTGCTCAGTGACAAAGACCCATTGATCATCCATCATCACATGACTCGGACTCTTCCCTTGTGTTCTGTCTGGATCATTCAAGTTCTCCTAGTTGACTGCCAGCATGTTGAGGGTTTGCTTGTGCTTCTGTATTGCTTTTTTTAAGTACCCACTGCCAATTTACTGACAAGGGGACTTGTATGAAAATACTGCCAAGCTTAATGAACTTTCCTTGCTAATAGCTTAATTTAATATTTACTATACATGCAGAGAATTAA
Source organism: Phyllomedusa bahiana (assembly GCA_025379985.1). Taxonomy (NCBI): domain Eukaryota; kingdom Metazoa; phylum Chordata; class Amphibia; order Anura; family Hylidae; genus Phyllomedusa; species Phyllomedusa bahiana. The sequence continues at coordinate 140,076 of JAODAL010004525.1, read as the reverse complement.
TAAAATGATTCTTATTGCTTCTCAGACATTCTATAATTACTTTTAAGTTTTAGGTCTATTGCAAGATAAGTGATGGCATCCTCTGTGGATGGCAGAGGAGGAGGATCTTTTGGCTAGAACTAATTTAAGACTAATTATTTTAATTTTGCCGATCAGGAATCTTGTGGGATATGGCTTTATGTGTGCGCGATAAATGGTTTTGCTGAAACTGTGTCAATTGAAATGGACAAAGGAAATTTTACATACTGGGTTTTATAAAAGAGTTAGGAAAATGACAATGATATTCACGAAATCTGATATAAAAATCATGCATTGCCACATTTACCGACAGATGTTTCAACTTGTTGGCACTTGGTTGCCTTTTGCTTGTGTCTGTATACTGCCATTCTGTTTTTAAATGGATTTTGAATAAAGAGGCAAAGTTTTTTTATACGTGGACCATTGTCCATTTTATCGCTGGATCACTGGCATTACTTTCTGGATTGGCACCGGGAGGATGCGTGTGACCTGTTACATGGAGTGGTGAGCTGGCTCAAGTTTCTTTCTTTGTGTTTCAACTGTGGGTCTGTAGATCCTGCACAATTGTAGGTTACTGAAGTTCCCATCCCAGCTTATCCAGTAAAAAATCTTGATTACCGATAAAACATCTGGTGACCGGCCAAGCCAAGGAAGTGGTGCAATCTGGCAGAGATATTTCTGATAAATACTTGGTGTGTGTAGGTGAGCATTATCCTGCTGTAAAATGCCACTAAAAAGGCAACAACACCAGCAGTCAAGCAGTGTTTCACTCCATAGTAAAGGCAGGAAGAAATTTCTCAGCACCAAGCCGCCACACTCGAACCTGACTGTCGTCAGATCCACAAAAGAACCTAGATTTGTCACTAAAGATGATACGGTTACAATCCGTAGCAGTCCAGATTTCTCATTCACAACATCATTGCAAACAAGAACCATGATGGTTTGTTTGCCTTCAATAACACAATGCATAGTGGGCTCCATGACACTAAATTTACTTATGCTTAGCAGAGACAGGGGTGTGTAATGAAGGTGCCACCTATGTCTGGATGGTGAACAAAGAAACTATGGGAAGTGGCTTGTGCTTGCTGGCAGATCAAGTAATCCCCTACTTGTGATCTGTTTGGGACATCCGGAGCCTGTCCACCATGTGTATGTGCCTTTATGTAATCACTGCTCCCAACACCTCCTAATAGCTTGGTTAGAATAGCTTAGCTGGCAGGTCATTCTCAGTCCAATGATGCACTCACTCTCAGAGTTTATGTGTCCATAATGTCTTTGAGTCTGTCATAGATGTGAGTTTAGAAGTCAACATTCTCTGACCAAGAGGTACACTACCCAAAAGTAGCCTCTGAGAGCCTTTTTTACAAGGCAGCACTTTTACGCCCTCTTGTAGCAGGACCCAATGTCCAATCAGACCACACCTCTAAGACATAAGTGTGTGCCAAGTTTTGTAGCATTCCAATATTTCTATTTGGGTGCTTTATTTTTGTTGTCATTGAGTGCCTATGTTGTTGCCTTTATTTTTTGTGAAATGTACTTATTATCTACTAATGTAAAAGGTTAGGGTCTCTCTATGGTCGATAAAATAGCTGCAGGGAATTTCTAGCCCCATGTGTCATGCTGGGGGTAATAAGATAGCAAGGGCTAACTTAGGAAGCCCTACAGGAGCTGATGAGTGATAGAGCTGAGTCGTATCACCATTATATGGGTGAGCCTGAGCTCTCATGCAAATGTGAATGTGTTTCTGCCAAATAGTTGAACAGGTGACTTCTGAATCAGTAGTAGAGACTGGGAAAATACTGAGCTGACACAACTGAAAGCTGCTGTGCTAAAATGACTTGCTGATTGACTGGTACAGGCACAGAGTGCCTACTCTAGTGTTAAGTGGTAAGCAGCCTGAAGTACCTCAGAAAGAAGAGAACAGCCTTGAAACTATGAGTGAGATTAAGAGTGCATAAGAACCACTGGCCTATAAATTTCTGTATATAAGTACTATGCGTTTTCATGAGAACCATAAACTTATTGAACTGTGTCTATATGTTGAGAAACCACCAGACATAAGTGCCTTGCTTGACATTACAGACTGCATGAGTTCAACATTGCAAAAAGACTTGTGTGTGTCATTACTGTGCCATCTCCATCCAGGTAGATGTTTCACCTTACTACTGAAGCTCATAGCAGTAAGTTCTCTGTACACTATGGAGTCATCATTGGTCTCTTCAAGACCTTTTATATGCTTATTAAGCACAGGATAAAATGTAATTGTTTTGTTTCTTCACTGGCTTTTTGGAATGTCAAACAATTTTGAAGATTTTGATATTTCATCCTCTAAAATAGATAGTAAAAAATATCACCTTAATAGCATGATTATACAGTGGCACAGAAAAAGGGATGACCTTGTGGGGATTTAAATTACGGTTTTGTTCCCCATTTAAAATTTAAAAAAAAAAAACACTCACCTATCCCCTTACCTCTGATCCAGTGCTGCACCGTTCCCATTACCCTATCTTGTCTCCTGTTTTCTTCTTGCTTTTTCCAAACCAGGATATCACCGCTGCAGCTAAGAGAATCACAGATAGGGCACTGAGGGGAAAACAGGCACCAGATCCTTTTATCCTGGATGGCAAAAACTGGCACCATATTAGGCGGCCTATTTAGATCTTTGCTGTCGGTTCCCCTTTCTTTTGCATATGTCACTTCTTAAACCTTACCTATATTGCACCTCACATAGTAAATTACTTTTAAAGTACACTGGATGTTTCAGCTCTATTATCATATATCTGGTTTATTCAATATATCATTGTTGATCTTACACTATAAGTTATGAAAATTGTAGAGATAGCAATTCTAACAGGCAAATTTTGCCTACAAGTTCTAGAGATGTAAATATGATAGTGACTTTAGGTATCTCTTTAGCTGGAAGTTAAAAGGTTTATGTCAACCCTCAACAACATATACTACCCTGTTTCCCCAAAAATAAGACAGTGTCTTACATAAATTTTTGCTCCTAAAGACGAGCTAAGACTTATTTTTAGGGGATGTTTTTATTTATTTTTTTCTATGAACAATAATTCACATTTATTGTTGAACAAATAATCAACATGTATTAATATACTGTAGTGATTTCATCACAAACATCAGCAGAAGCAGCCAAACTCTGAATTTCATAACTAAAAATGCACTATGGCTTATTTTCGGGGGTTTCTTATTTTCGGGGAAACAGGGTAATTGTGCCAATATTATTTCTTAAAACTTCAAGTAAGTTGTGAGAATCCCATATCAGTCTTGATTGTATCCATAGTTTTTACAGTTATTCTATGAAGATTTACACTGATGAAGCATGCCTTCCATACTCTAACGTTGGTAATGGTCAGAAGAATGTCCTAAACAAAAGTAAGGAAGTGTAATATCTTTAAAAATATTTACTGGTCATCAAGGAGTAGCTATGAAAAGGGAGCTGTGTTCTATATGAAGGAAAGCCTATTTGATTTAATAAAATTAACAATGAAGAAGAGACTATTGGCCCTATGTATGAAAACTGTCTAGCAGCAAGACTGTCTTTGTTGCCCATAGCAACCAATCAGAGCTCAGCTTTTATTTTTCCAGAGCAGTATATGAAATGACATCTGAGCTGAGATTGGTTGCTATGGGCAACAAAGACATTTTTACTGCTACACAATTTTCATATATTAGGCCCTATGTTTTTATCATAAGGACACATTGCAAGGTGCATATAATAGGCGCACAGTATGGCTACCACTGTATGAGATTACATTGGATTTTGCATTGTGGGGATGACACACCAGGGGCGTCGGTTTTATTTAGGATTTTGTGTTCCAGATAAAACTGCCAGTGCTCCAAACCTTCAGTCTGCCCGCAGGTCAGATTTCCAGTCTGTCCACGGTCTCAGGGCTGATTCCATGGGCCTGGAGAGCTGGTAGTCTTTTCAGCTGGACACATATACACGTGAGGGCTCCCTGCCCCACGGAGTACTCCATTGGGCCTGTACATTGCCTGGCCATTACTTGTGGGCCATATATAATTACACTGCAGGCCAGATTTGGCCCATGGGCCTGAGCTTGATGCCCCTATATGCTCTATATGAAAACACTATCCTCTCTAATATCAGCAATCACCTCAAGGTTCTGTGTCCAGTACACAAGCTCCTCTCTTACTGAAATTATTTATACAATGTACAGTATGGGGTAAATTATGTATAATACAATGATCCCTCAAGTTACAATGGTCTCAGAATACAATATGTTCAAGACACAATGGTATTTCCTGGGACTTTATAATTTGAGACCAAACAACATACAATGTCACAGAAACTGCTGTTCTGTGGCTCATGTGATTGACTGAAAGATCCAGCCAATTATCAAGAACATTTTACTCATAAACCATCTGTATTGCATGTACTGGTTGGGGGTTTAATAGCACCTCTCTACAGTACAGTATGATACTGTATGTTCTTTATTACTTTTACATGTACAAGGATGAGCAGCTCCTTTGAGCGCCAGGTGAGGGCAGTTTCATTTTCATTGTGTATAAAGTACATGATCCATAGAAACTCATTTCCTCAAAATAGAAAGTGATTTCCAGCTTCCAGCAGTTCTTTCTAACTGTAATATGTAAATACTTGCTTTACCTGTATTAGTCATCTGCTTAATTTTCTTTCATTTCTTTAATTTAGCATTTTATTGGGGGTGACATTTTGGGGGGCTATGGGACCAATTACCAGTTTTCCATAGAAAACATAACATATGATGATTGTCTTGGAACCGACTGATATTGTATGTTGAGGGACCATTATATAAGACAAGGTGACTGCGTAGACCCGTGTTGGAGCCTTGGAGTAGATTTGGTGGTGCCATAAATCTCAGACACCTTCTTTGGTGATTCTGCAAAGCTATCCTGTACCATTTTACCTGATCACAGAGATAGCTGTGTGACTGTGGAGTCAATGCTGCAAACTCTCCTTACTACCTGTGGGAGAGGAAAGCTGAATTTTATGAATTATAATCTTAATCTGGTTCTTTTACATTTATAACATTTCATACAAGCACATCACCATCATCCACATGTAATAGTTTGTAATTTATGATCCAATACAGCATTCTTCGAAGTAGCAGCGCATAAATAACAACAAAATCAGATTTCTAACAAACAAGGACAGTCTTACTTTGGTATTTGGCAAATATTTACTGATAATTGAAGGTATTTGTCAAAAATCACAAACACAACAAATGAACATGGAAAGGAAAACGCTTTAGCTATAGACAGTTAATATTGTTACAGTGAAATCCCTTGTACAAGTCATTCCAATTTGTAATGTCAAGCATCATATTAAACACATTGTAAGCATCAAATCAAGGCTGTAACTTGTCAACAGACATAAGAAAGAACAGAAATACAACACATTGTAGTTGCTGTCAGCAGTACGAAGATATTTTATCTCCAATCCAGAGAACACTGTACAATCCAATGAATATCTGGAGTAGTAATGATTTGTGTGTTCCTAATGGATGGTAACGTTCATTTCTTTGAAGATTTTTCAGACTCCCGAGTAAAGCAAAAGTTCTGATCTCTCATCTTTATATGTCCTCGAGCAGAACTACCTTCTGAAGTTAAAGCAAGAGGGAGGGAGAAACCATAGCGGTTTATCCAGTAGAGGGATTTAGCACATGAAACACTTCTAATTCAGACAAATGTGACAGTAATGCGCAGGAGTCAATAATATAGAAAATGTTGCAAAATGCAATTGCACACTATTTTGTAATCCAATTGCGTGTCAGCCAAAGTAATCCAGTGTAATTCTCCCTGTATGTGTAAATAAATACCATTACAAAATGGATATAGCTCTGCACCAGTAAATGCAGCATTATCTCTTAACTAATGTCATGGAGCCTCTGAATTACTGAGCTCTGTCATCGGAAAATGTTGAAGGAGGCATTAGTGACATTAAACAGTTAAGCATTTTTGCTACAGTTAGAAAGACAAGTGATTCGTAGTAACCTATACTGGTGATACTCTGTAAGCAGAACAGAACATATATGCTATACTTTAGTGATGTCATAGTGTAATGATGCCTCTTTCAATACTTGTTATTGATGGGCAATACCCTGATGACCTGCTGTTAAAGGAGGGTGTTCCCATATTACACATTGATGGCATAACTTAAGGACTTCCCATTATTGTGTGAACCGTGCTTGTTCCACATAAGGGACCCACAGGGCTCTCGAAAGCTCCTTCAGAATGGAGAATAGCCCATCCTTGCATGCTACTCTCCTGAGGATGCGCATACAGTTGAGAAGGCCATTGGTGCTCCAAGCCCATGGCAGTGGCCTGGAAATCAGTGACGCACTGGTAATCTGTCCTGTGGCCAGATTGCCAGTTCGGGACAGCGGACGTTTTATCTACGGTGCAAGCCCCAGATAAAAGTGTTTGGCGATGTCCCAGATATCGTTAGGATGTATTATTGATGTCAAATGGATCTCATTCCCAACTCTGGGACCCACACTTATCTCAAGAACAAGTCCTGAAATTTCTATATTCTGAATGGAGAGATAATCAGAACAATTTTATCGAAATAAATGGGAGTTCTAAGTACAGCCAAATGGCTCTGGCTAAATACCAGAACATTTCCTGTGTTTTGGGAATAGGACGTCTGTAATATTATTAATGTAAATGTGATATTGTACACAGTGCTTATGGCTCCCAGGTCAGTTTTAGGTTGATAAGAGACACACTCTAAGGCCTGGTTCACATCTGCTTCAGAAGTTCTGTTCAAAATCTCCATAGCAGATTATATCATAAAACATGAAAAATAGTCGTCGAGCTGCCCTCGATGTGGGGAAACTACTGCAGATTTGATGCACTGTTTCTGGTGTTGCCCGATAGTTAAAGCCTTTTGGAGACGTATACACAATTTTACCCGAGCTCACACATCTGCGGATATCCCCCTCTCGCCACTGTGGGCCATCTTTGGAATCCTGGAACCAAATTTACAAATATCACGCTTTACCAAGAAATTGCTTGTCTGTATTTCGGCAGCGGCCCGTAAAACCATTTTACAAACATGGATGGGACCCACCCATCCTTCACTACGTATTTTCCTAGAGAAATTATCGTTTTTATTACGAATGGACTGGGTGGACTCTTCTCTACAGAAAGAGGCAAAAGTCCAGGGCTTCTTTTTGACCTGGCAGCCCATCATAAACATCCTTCCATCACATATTAGATCCCGCATCCGATCCTGCTTTCAATTAACCTCCTGGTACTTGGGATGTGTCGCTGGAGGTCAACCCCCAATATCTGACCATCCGGTTCCTTTTTATGTCGGTGCTTGTTTTACTGAACTTTCCGCTGACCTTTTTTTTTTTTTAAACCCTGGGTGGTGGTCGGCCCGCGGCCCTCGCCAGTTCCTTCCATTCTATCTTCCCCCCCCCCCCTTTTTTTTTTTTTTTTCTCTTCTTTTCTGGAATTGAATCAACCATTTTGACTATTATACGCTGGTTTCTATGACCGCTCCGGAGTGACACATATAAAGACAGCTTATGTTACTAACGCAAGTTACCAAATAACACTCCTGAATTGCATTGCTATTCATCTATCATCAAACAGATTTATCTCACACACCTTGATATATATAATTAAATACTTATATATGCTCCACGCGCTGGAAACGTCAAACGATAGGTGTCTGGTCACTCTAATGGCCTAGATCTAAACTCCTCTGACTCCCATTCCGGAGCCCTGATGCATTGTTGGTTAACACAATACAAGCAATCACTAGCTTCGAACTCATCAGATCTAATTCTCACCTAATTGATTATTATACGTCTTTGGTCCCCTCCGGAGCGATCAATAAACTATTAATGCTCTGTTGTTAACATAGTTTGTAATTTATACTGATTAAACGGTATCTTCTTCTATTTGGAAACTATTTTATGTAAAAGTCCAACTTGTTCACCTCCTCCTCACCCCCTCCCACCTACCCTTCCCTTCCCCTCTCTATGTCCCTATTTACTTTATGTATTCCATGTTTTTTCTTTAACGCCCCATGTTGGGGATACGGTTCCCTTTATTTGTTGAAAATATTAATAAAAATATTTAAAAAAAAAAAAAAACCATGAAAAATATAGCAGGCTGCGCTATTTTTTCTGTTAAAACTAATGACCTGGCGACGGAAACGTGATGGCTCATTGTACATTAGGTTAAGTTCCACCTCTACAACAGAGGTTCTGAACAAAATCTTCACCGCAGCCTAAGCTATGTTTCTAAACAAGTTTTAACCATGTTGAAAATTGTGTAATATAAAATTTATATGGACCGTTGTAGTACCACACTGGTTTGGTGCCTACCAAACATGTGCATTTTACATAGCATATTGCCAGTGTGCACACACCTATTGGTATATCAGGCCTATTAATGTGAGATTTTTTCTACTCCTCTCTAAGTCTACGCCACTCTTGAGGACCTTTTTTTACTAAGCAACCATGATGCTTATTAATTTTACAATAAAACACAATAAGGTAACAGCACTTTAACACAAGCTACGGTATACAAAAAAACTTTTAGTAGATGTATGTACAGCCGCCTTATCCTTGAACCTGTAGGGCCATCAAAGAGTACAAAAAATCCAAAAAGGATGCAGCATACTCGGGGTATAATGAACAGGTGAAAAAACTTCTTCCATCATGAATGCAAAGTTTCGACCTATAGTGAGGTCTTTATCAAGCAAGTTTATTAATTTTAAACACTCTGGGATCAAATGTCTCTGTTGGTAATTTTCTGGGTTGGAAAAAAGTGTTGCAGAAACAATGCAGAGTGCAACTGGATTTAAGCAAATGTTATTTTTCACACAAGTACAATTCTATAATCTAACGAAACAAAATGACTAATGGAGAAATCATTATTGATTTTAAAAGGAAAGAATAACTGTTTTTCCCACTTGTATGCAGTGACACATACTGCGTAATTGCCTTGATTAGGGACTGTACATAAATAAAATAAGATTTGCTATAATTGCCTTTTAATTGTGCCAGATCTATGCAGTTTAAGTAATTGCATAATAAAATTTTAGACCTCAGTGAGCTGAGCCTCAACTCCCGTGTTTACAGGAACATATTGAGATACTTCTGCCAGTGTTTTACTATTGACTTATTCAGTTTGGCTGCAGACAATGTCTGCGTCTGCTAATGTAGAAAAAATATATATGACAGACCCAGGAATATCTGCACCACTCTTGGTAGAGCTTAAAGAACTAGTCATTTTTTATGGATACAATAATGGATTCTACTGATTGAAATGGTTCTTTATCACCAGCAATATACAACACATACTTGTCTTTCTAATTTTTTAAACTGCATCATTTGCTGACTTCAGAGAAGAATAAAACTGCTGTAGACTGAAAACTAGAACTAGTTTACAGATACAAGTACATAATGATTCTGTATGATGTGCAAAGCATGCATGGCCTTTAGAAGACAAATCTCATATAAATTAGTCTAACATTCCCTGTGCTATGCTTAATAACCTTTTAAGCCTGAATAGGAATCTTCACCCATAAGCACTTGTCATTTTTAGAACCACAGATAGTCCAAATGAAGGAGGGTGCTGCAAATATGTGTATTATATACTTATAGCCCAAAGAAAGAACAGAAAACACATAACAGGTAGCACATACCAAAGAATCAGTGTGCACCCCTGAGTAAGCAGCCAGGAGTAACGATGTGTATGGGGTCCTCTTTCCATGTCTTATGGGCTATCACCAGTGATCAGCTTCTTGTCTCCTCCTTATTGGTATTCAACTTTATATCGCTTTCATAGTTTTATATATCCTCACATAGGTTTCAGGCTGAATACCAACCCTTAGTCACCGTATTCAGCCTGAAATGCATAAGCAGGTTTCAAGCCTTGCGTCAGTGGTTTCATATGACAGTCTATTCCATTTTTAAAAAGTGCAGTGAATAAAGTAGGAAACTTTTATGGGATGCTGAAGTCGTCCTTTTCATTATAAATGTAACTATGTTCTACTACAAGTCAGTACACAGGTGCTTCATGTAAGCTGGTTATAGAATTTAGTGATTGTTCCACAACCTGTACAGGTTTATATTTTTGACCTTAGGTATGCGTGTTTGTGGCTTAGGATGGGGGCTTTATTCGCTAATTGGCTATTTTGTCTTATTTTACATGGACTTCTCTTTGTTGTGGTGATATGGTATCCCTATTTATTATTTATGCAACTGGGTTTGATTAGAACTGTCATCCATTTATTACATATACTATAGAAGGGTCAGCCTCCTGACTAGCGTACCTGCCCAGCAGATCATTAACTACTGGGCATGCAGGAGGCCAGCGTTCTATAGTGTAGCCACCCACCGCTCTACCCAAATGTAGCGTCACACTACGTTGTATATTGTGATGTTCCATTTGGGGAGGATGGTGTTCAGCTACACTATAGAAGCACCGGTCTCCTGATTAGCCACATGTCCAGTAGTTAATTATCTGCTGCGCATGTGGGCTAATCAGCAGACTAGCCGGCGCAGTCTACAGGGCAGTTGGCAGGAACACTGTAGAAGCGGCAGCGTCCTGACTAGCATGAATGCTCAACATATTCTACTGGCTTTCGCACTATTCAGGAAGCCAGGGCTTCTATAATGTATATAGTAATAAGGGGTGGTGCCACAAATGGACATACACAAAATACTGTCAATAATCTAAAACACCTATACATTCAATAAAGTGTGGTAAGATTGATTTTTCCATAAAGATCTTAATTAATTAAATAAATAAATAAAAAATAAATAATAATAATAATAATAACCTAGACAACCCCTTTTACTAATCTGAGTTCTATAATGTTCAAAAATGTAGATAAGAATTAGATAAGAAAACAGTTGGCAATCACCAACTGCAGGGGAAATGTATCACTGGCCATAACCAGCTGCATTTTACAAAAGGGATGCCTTGATGAGACTATCTCTTTAACTTAGTGCTCAAATGGCTCTCCTTTCGGTGTCACAGCCTTTTGGCTTCCAGGTGCTTGGTAAAGAGGCCTTAAGTAAATTCACTATGTTGATTTAGCGGCGATAAACAATAATTTTATTTTTTTTTGCCCTCTAAGGGTATGTTCACATGGCGTGTTGAGTCCGTGTGAGCATACGCTTTAAGATACGTGTTTGGATCCATCTGTCGGACCCTAAACGTATCCAAACACGTATCTAATAATATGCAATGTGATTTTACATTGCTTTTACTGTGAAACACACATCAGCATTCACACAAGTGATCGCTGCTGCGTGTCCCATTAAGTCTTTCGGATCCATTCCAAGAATTGACATGTCAATTCTTGACCCGAAAGACGCAGCTGCGTGTTGAATACGTGTTGGATCCGTTTAGGATCCAATCGCCACTGTGTTTTCGGATGCGATTTTCGGATCCGAAACAGATCCAAAATCAGATCCAAAAACACCATGTGCACAGTCCCTAAGGCTATGTCTCCACTGCACACATTTTCGGTCATTTTTTCCATGTTTTTTGTCTACTAAAACCGCTGAAAAAATGGCTGAAAACAGATCCCATAGACTTTAATAGTAAAAACGTTCTGTAGTCTCTTTTGTTTTCTGCTCGTTTTTGCTGCTTGTAGTTTTTTGTCACAGGGCAGAAAATTTACTATTGAAGTCTATGTTAACCGAAGTTTCTTGGCGTGGTTTTTGGACAGTTCTGCTGAAAAACTGCCCATATGTTTAACATGGTATATAAATGTTGCATACATTAAATATTGCCCCAAAACAGCCCAAAAAATGCGCCAAAAAACTGAAAACCACCCAAAAAAACAGCTGCTTTGGACAAAAAAGCTGACGTCCAAAGCAGTTTTTAGGTTTTGGTTTTTGATGAGTTTTTTTGTCCTATGCTGTGTAGACCTAGCTTAAAGTCACATTGCAGTGACTATGACCTGTTGTCTAGTACTCAAGTTCCTTTTCAAGAAAACACCACCATAACTTCTGGAATGTAAGCTAGAGACAGGCCCTATATATTGTATATAAAAGCAACACAATTTTCATCTACACTGTGTGCAGAATTATTAGGCAAAAGAGTATTTTGATCACATCATCATTTTTATACATGTTGTACTACTCTAAGCTGTATAGACTTGAAAGCCAACTACCAATTAAGTAAATCAGGTGATGTGCATCTCTGTAATGAGGAGGGGTGTGGTCTAATGATATCAAAATCCTATATAAGGTGTGCTTAATTATTAGGCAACTTCCTTTCCTTTGGCAAAATGGGTCAGAAGAGAGATTTGACGGATTCTGAAAAGTCAAGAATTGTGAGATGTCTTGCAGAGGGACGCAGCAGTCTTGAAATTGCCAAACTTTTGAAGCGTGATCACCGAACAATCAAGCGTTCCATGGCAAATAGCTAACAGGGTTGCAAGAAGCGTGTTGAAAAAAAAAGGGCGCAAAATAATTGCCCATGAATTGAGGAAAATCAAGCGTGAAGCTGCCAAGATGCTATTAGCCACCTGTTTTGCCGTATTTCAGAGCTGCAACGTTACTGTAGTATCAAAAAGCGCAAGGTTTGCGATACTCAGGGACATGGCCAAGGTAATGAAGGCTGAAAAACGACCACCTTTGAATAAGAAACATAAGATAAAACATCAAGACTGGGGCAAGAAATATCTTAAGACTGATTTTTCTAAGGTGTTATATACTGATGAAATGAGAGCAACTCTTGATGGGCCAGATGGATGGGCCCGAGGCTGGATCAGTAAAGGGCAGAGAGCTCCACTCCAACTCAGACACAGCAAGGTGGTGGTGGGGTACTGGTATGGGCTGGTATCATCAAAGATGAACTTGTGGGACCTTTTTGGGTTGAGCATGGAGTGAAGCTCAACTCCCAGACCTACTGCCAGTTTCTGGAAGATGCCTTCTTCAAGCAGTGGTAGAGGAAGAAGTCGGATTATTCAAGAAAAACATGATGTTCATGCAGGACAATGCTCCATCACATCCAAATACTCCACAGCGTGGCTGGCCAGTAAAGGTCTAAAAGAAGAAAAAATAATGACATGGGCCCCCTTGTTCACCTGATCTGAACCCCATAGAGAACCTGTGGTCCCTCATGAAATGTGAGATCTACAGGGAGGGAAAACAGTCCACCTCTCTGAACAGTGTCTGGGAGGCTGTGGTGGTTGCTGCACACAATGTTGATTGTAAACAGATCAAGCAACTGACAGAATCTATGAATGGAAGGCCTTAGAGTGTCATCGTAAAGAAAGGTGGCCATATTGGTCACTGATTTGATTTTGGTTTTGTTTTTGAATGTCAGAAATGTTTATTTCTAAATTGTCTGTTGTTATATTGGTTTACCTGGTGAAAAGAAACAAGTGAGATGGGTATAGATTTGGTTTTATTAAGTTGCCTAATAATTCTGCACAGTAATAGTTACCTGCACAAACAGATATCCTCCTAAGATAGCCAAATCTAAAAAAAAAAAAACACTCTAGCTTCCAAAAATATTAAGCTTTGATATTTAGGAGTCTTTGGGGTTGATTGAGAACATAGTTGTTGTTCAATAATAAAAAGAATCCTCTCAAATACAACTTGCCTAATAATTCTGCACACACTGTAGTTCTTTTCCCATACAGCCTTATAATATGCATACTGTCAGGCACTTCAGTTCTGTACTCCAACTTTGGTCAGAGAAGTTATATTGGAGGCAAAATGCTGTCATGAATCTATCAACAATTCTCCCACTGGCTTTCCCCTGCCTTCTGCTATTTTACAGCATAGTGCAACTTTGAGAAAGCCTTTTTGTCCCGCATTTTAGGAAATTGATACAAGCCCTTTCCCTACATGTTAAAAGTAAATCCATGTAGTTTTCATTGTGTATTGATGCTCTGGCAAAATACACTGACTCTTTGTTGACATGTTTACAAGCAGATAAGCCGAGGAATAAATTAAGCCGTTGGACCCCATGCAAATTCTATAACAGGACTCCCCTTTTTATTATGTGCTACTTGTCATATTGTACCCCCCCAGGCACCAGGCCTTTGTAGTGTTCTGCACCCCCTATTGTTATACTACCGATGCCAAGTGTGACAAGGACCACATAATGAATTCCAGATGTGGAGTTCTGACCTCTACATCTTTGTCCAGTGTCTGATTAGGAACCCAACTATAAAACTAGCAAGCTGGTGGAATTTTTTGCCATCCACATGCCTAAAGGACAACATGTTTTTACTTTTTGGCCATGGTCACTGCTAGGGACATGAAAAGTGTCACCATGCTGAGCCATGTGGCCTTGACCATATAACAAAGCTAGGAAAAAAAATTATCTGAGCTCATGTATTCTTTTTTGCATGTGAAACAAACTCTCCAAGGGTTCCTCCTTTCTATTGCATAGCCGGGAGAAGCTTGATAACAAGAGTTGATGAAAATTGATGAAAATCTGGCAGAATAAAATAGACAAGCCAGTTGACATAAGGGAACAAGCAAGGCAGCATTTGTGAATGCCTTTGATCTCCAAACCTAAATTTCAGATTGAACCCAGGCAGAAAAATGTAACCACCGCAAGGACTGGCAACATTATTTGCTCATTAGTAAAGACATTTTATGTGCCAGTTGTATTGGCGTAATGACGGGTAGATCAATTAGAAAGTGGTTGTACTAATTAAGATTTCAGATAATGATTTGAATGACTTGAAAGTTAATTTTGCAATCATTGTGGAGTTCATCTTGTCTTCTGTCCTATCGTATTTTGTTGTTAAATTAAATGTAATGTAATGTTATCATAGATATCTATAACCATATGTAATGTCATCAAAGCTATGCGTAATGACTTTGGAAGTCCAAAACATGTAAGCATTTTTATTGTATACCAACAAATCCTGGCTTTATGGAATTAAACATCATTCAAATGGCTATAGTATTCTTGCAAAAATTTGCTGGAAAATATGGACTTCAGGCCAAATGCCATATTTTTGGAGACTTTGGGCCACGTTTTCCAACACATACAAAAATGTCTTAAAAAGTGGGTGAAGCTTTTGATTTGCACATAGTGCAACTCATTTACTAAGGATTTAAACATACTTTTTAAAATAAATAGTCTTTATTAGCTTCATTGAATTAAAGTCACAAGACATAAAATAAGATACACTAATATACACTTTAGTATTTTATCTTTTTTTGCTGCATTTTTGGCAAAATAAAAAATGTGAATTAAATGCAAATTTATATGCCAACATATAGCATCTACATAAAAAGGCTGACAAAAAATTACTCCATGAACTTAAATTAAGTGTAACCTGCATTTCTTAATAGGATTGATTTGTCTAATGCCTAAAGGGCCCAATAATTAACATTTCTAGAAGAATTTTTATATGGCTCATATTGGATAGCTGTTTAAACAGAAAATCTGCATCATAGCATATTACAGGATTTATTTGGAACATATTAGAATTTATTAGAATGAAAGGAATGGTCATAGTGCAATTACTTAAAGGGGGTTTCTCACTACAGGCTTTTGCATATCAAGATGATGCTTTTTCCACTACATAGATTTTCAAATCCAAGGTTGGTTCTCGTTCCCCCCAGTAGTGTGTCCCTTTCCCTCAATTGAATAGTGGGTTACACATCATCACTCTCCCTCTCTCCTAGTTCCATGCTTGCCCGTCTTGAGAGTCCTCTTATTCATTCTGTGTAAGCAGTGGAAGGGAGTGGACATCACAGCTCTGCAGACCGGGTCGTCTGCAATTGGTCAGTTCACATTTGCCAGCAGAGCTGTCACCGTCCCTCCCAGGTTGCACAAGCCCTTGTAGACTAGAACATCCAGTATGTGGTTTAAAGCATTATACATACAGCCTGAAATGAAAAACAAATTGAGGACATGCACTCTGCTCACCCGACTTTTTTTAATCAGGCAGAGTGCATAAGGGTATATGGGTGGGGGGAGTAGAGTGTATAAGAGAGTGTTATATGGGTGGGAGAAGCATAGTGTTTTAGGGTGTGATAAATGGGTGGGGTGAGCAGAGTGTATAAGTGTGTGATATGGGTGGTGGGAGCAGAGTTTATAAGGGTGTGTTATATGGGTGAGGGGAGCAGAGTGTATAATGATGTGTTATATGGGTGGGAGAGGGAATCTAGCAGCTAAAGAGACACTGTAATTGCCCAAATCCTTCCCATCAAAGCTGTCACTGAGAGAGGAGCAGAGAGAAGCATCGGCAGCCTGTTTCACACAGCTCAGGGGGGAGTAAGCACAGAGAGAACAGGACAGCCCAAAACAGCAAAGGGATGTGTCCCAACCAGAGGTTGAACCAAAGGCAGCCAATCACAGCAAAGGGGCATGGCCCGACCTCAGCTGCTGTTTATAGGGATTGTAGAACACGCAGATTAGCTCACAGCTGCTATACTAAATGATTTAGGTAATACAAACCAATTGCAAAAGTGCTTATTTTTAGTGTCCCCACTTTATAGCAAGAAAACCTCTTTAATACATTTTTAAAAAGGTTTTAAATAGGAGCTTCACTTTATTGTATGGAATATATTCCATTGTACTGATAGGTGACTTTACAGTTAAAAAGTTGAGAGCAGAATTTGATTTTTTTTAACAATTCAGTCCTTTCCAGTCTATTAGACAGTCATTTGATTTTTATTTCTATGAAAATCAGAGCTTGGCAGTTCCGTCCAAACCTTAGTGTCCCTTACTCTACAGTACTGTATGTAATTTTTCCACCACCATCTGTAATGAACAGTACACACATTTCTTTTCTTCTGCTCCTCAGCATCCCTTCCAGCAACACCTTCCCCACCCTTGATCTTTCAGTAAAGCCAAGTCTCCATGTATCTGTCTTTGGCCTTGTTAAAGGGTTTTGGTAATAATGTTGTACTGTGTTCATATTGTTATGAGCTCATCAACTTCCTAAATTTATTAGCAATGTCTCCTGTGGAAAAAGACAACATAATGATACTGCTCTTACAGAATTAAACAATTCTGTCATTGTATTTATTGGTTTCACATCAGTCTGTTCCCCGTCCACCCGTAAAAATAAATAGAAACTTAAAGCATTGATGATAAGAGTCATACACACCCTGCAGATCCCAACTCATTTTTAAACTTGTTTCGAAAAGAAAATGTATTATTGATCCCGGCCTCCACATCTAAATTAGATCCAAACTGTCTATGATATCATGGAGTGTAATGATGTTTCACTTTTTATTTCTGCTTCAGTTGAGCCATATTTATTTGTAGCTGTAAGGATAGTACTTGGCATTTTTCATCATGATAAAACAGTATCAATAAAGAATCGCTCTTTTATTTGTAGTGCCTTGATCTCGTCTTAGCCAGAAAATGTCATAGGAATCATATGTCATATTGACTATATAGTTATATAAGAACACATTATGGGCAATTATATGCAGGTACAATAGGTTTTATTATAGGTACTTGCATTATAATTTTTAGAAATCTGTGTATCATAGCAGTGTACAAATAGGGGTCTTGCAGGTTGTCTGTAGGGTCTTTGAGAGAGATATATGACTGGTATCCCAACAAGTACAATATCTGTAAGGAGCCTGTATGTTCTCCCCATGTTTACGTGGGTTTCCTCTGAGTTCTCTGATCTGAAATTTAGAGTCCCTAATGTGGACAGGGAGCAATGTGAATAAACCAATCCTCTGTACATCCTTTTTATATCTGAGGAATACAATAAGCTCAATATGTATTGTTAAAGGCCTCCGAGAGGGCAAGTGTGGAAACGTGGGTATTACATAGGCCCCAGAGTTCTCGCACAGGTAATTGCGAGACTAAGACATGTCACCGAGAGAACCTGGCCTGGTGTGGTAGGAAGCCCGTCACTAGTTGTATTTTGTGTCAATCTTCATTAGGCGGTTGGCACAAGTTTAGTCCAAGTAGTTTAGAGCTGTGGAAACAACACTTAGTGTCCGGATCCCGCTTTTACCGGTAGCAGTCAAGACAGTGGGGTGGGTGGCTGCTCTCCGTCCATGTTTCCAGTGCCCTAGTATTCCGTCCGGCTATATAAGTTCAGCCAGTCAGCTGACTGGGGTGTGTCTACAGTTACAGGCCAGGAACTGGTGCCTGATGAGGCTACACCACAAGCTCTAACTACAAGACAAAGTAAGACTGACTTGTTTGTTTAGTTTAGTGCCATGGTGACGAGCAGGAGTTTCCCTTTTGTGAAATATTTGTATTGAATAACGTTTTTGGCTGCCATTAGAACAATAAAAACGGGCGGTACAGAACCGTGCTTCTCCTACAAGCTGTCTGTGTCTCCATTTGCCCTGGGACTTCGCCGTACCACCGAGCTTACCCCCTTACAAGTATGAATAAAATAATTATAAAACAAATCTAAAGCTTGATATAGCTTCCTGTAGATCATACAGTAGCATCACCATGATATCATGACTCACAAAGTCATGTCACTCTTTTCAGTGCTTTTCATTTACTTTGTGATATAAGACTAAATAACGCAGAAAGCTGTGACATCACTGTCAAGCTAAACTCTGCCTCATCCTATATGCAAATGTTTCCAGTAAACCGTCCCCATACCACGCCCCCCACCCTCAATAACCTCCATTAAAATCCAGTTCAAACCTATACACAAATTGCCCACAAACAAATTACTTTGTCCCATGTGAACGATTTATGTATTGTAATAGACAGTCACAGTAAATATGAAAAATGTTACTTGTAAACATCTGTATTAGTGCAATGCATGCAGTGATTATACTGCTCTGTGCCAGGATGAGCAGCTCTTTTGGGCACCAGAGAAGGGCGGCTCTATTTTCTTATTTTCTTGTACATTATGTATAAAGAACCAATGACCTAACAGTGGTGGCCAAAAGTATTGGCACCCCTGCAATTCTGTCAGATAATACTCAGTTTTTCTTCCTGGAAAATGATTGCAATCCACAAATTCTTTGTGTATTTGAAATATTGAATTTATTTTGCTTGGCCGATGAAAATAACACAAAGAGGAGAATGAACCAAAAATCAAATCGATGTGATGTTTTCACGGACAAAACTCCAAAAATGGGCCGGACAAAAGTATTGGCAAACCTAGTCCAGCCCTAATACTTGGTAACAACCTTTAGCCAAAATAAATGCGAACAGACCGCTTCCGTTAACCATCAATAGTTTCTACTTATCAATGCTCGTGCGGAATTTTAGACCATTTCTTCTTTGTGCAAACTGCTGCCAGGGTCCCTGAGATTTTGAAGGTGCCTTCTCCAAGTCGCCATTGTTTGAGAATCCTCCACAGGTGTTCTAATGGGATTCAGGTCTGGACTCATTGCTGGCCACTTTAGAAGTCTCCAGTGCTTTTCAGTCTCAAGTACCATTTTCTTAGTGCTTTTTTTTGAAGTGTGATTTGGGTCATTGTCCTGCAGGAAGACCCATGACCTCTGATGGAGCCCAGCTTTCTTCCCACACCTTGGGCCCGTACATTGATGCTGCAAAATTTGTTGTTATGTCCTTCCAGACTTTGCAAAATGCCATGCACACAGGGTTCAATTCAGTCCAGAGCCATAGGCAGCCAAGCAAGCCCAAAACATCAGGGAACCTCAGACATGTTTGACTGTAGGGAACGTGTTCTTTTCTTTGAATGCCTTCTTTTTTTTTCTCTGTAAACTCAATGTTTACCCGTATCCCAAAAAGGCTCTAACTTTTGTCTCATCTGACCAGAGAACATTCTTTCAGCAAACGTTTTAAGCTTTCTCAGGTAAGTTTGGGCAAACGTCCAGCCTGGCATTTTTTATGTCTCGGGGGGTAAGAAGTAGGGTCTTCACTGGGTATCCTACCATACAGTCCCCTTTTCATTCAGGATTGCAGACGGGGTAATATTACGTGGTTGACACGTTGTACCCTCGGACTGCAGGGCAGTGCTTGAAACGTTGTTTGGATGTTATTCGAGGTTCTTTATCCACCATCCGCACATTCATGCATGTGAAAGATTCTCATCTCAATTTTTCTTTTCTCCGCTCACATCTTAGGGAGGTTAGTCCACATGCCATATGGCTTTTAAACTTCTTGATGACGACAGAGCACGTGTAGACTCAGGAACATTCAGTCTTTGGAGATGGTCTTGTAAGGCATTGAGATGCTCACATTCTTCCTCAAAGATGTTGGATTCTCAAGGTCCTCGAGAACGTTCTCTTTGTTCTTCTTTCTTTTCCTCCATGCTCAATGTGGTACACACAAGGACACAGGTACAGAGGTTGGATTCAACACTCTTATCCATGACGATCGGCTGCCAAGTGTCATTTTAGTTATTGCCAACCACCTGTTAGGTGCCACAGTTAAGGTTACAGGTGCCTGTTAATTACACAAATTAGAAGGAAGCATCACATGATTTTCAAACAGTGCCAATACTTTTGTTCACGTTCCCCTATTTTTATGTTTGGTGAGGGAATTATATCCAATTTGGCTTTATGACAATTTCTTTTTTGTTGATTTCTCCATTGAACACAAATTAAATGATAGAGTAATAAGTACCCAAAGAATTTATGACTTGCAATCATTTTCAGGAGATACTGGAGTATTATCTTTTGACAGAATTGCAAAGGATGCCAATACTTTTGGCCACCAACTGGAAGATGAGCCTCCTCCATATCCCAATATATAAAATGTCTTTCTAGCTTCCAGCTGCTCTTTTTTCAGACCATTCTATATGTAAGACTGTTGCTTTAATGTGTTCCTAATTATTCAGCTTAAAGGGTTTTTTTTTTTTCACTACAAAAATCATATGGTATCTCTAGTGATGGGGACAGCAAAAATAAGCACTTTTTCAATCGGTTTGCATTACCTAAATCATTTACTATAGCATCTATGAGTTAATCTGTTCGTAGGTTTTTACCCCCCCCCCCCCACTCTAGAGCTATTTCTGCAGTCACAGTGGTCGGCCCACGCCCCCGTTTTGCAGTGATTGGGCACCTGATATTTTATTCAGCCCTGTTTGGTACATGCCCCCTGTATGGACACTCCTCCTTGTGCTGTAATTCACAGATTAGCTCTGCGGACCGCCCTTCGCTGTCAGTTCTTAAGCCTGCATGATAAGTCACCCGCCCTCAACAAGATCCTATGTAACCCAGAACACCTGCATTGCTGTAAACAATTATACATATACAGACTAGAAATGATGAATACAAAGTGTGAGGAAATGCTACCTTCTCCTCCCTCTACTTACCTTTCCGATTAACAGAGGAGGTAGTAAAGTGCATTCCTCACATTTGTTTCATCAGTTCATGCTGTATGTATATCTGCTTACACCAATGCAGGTGTTCTGGTTACAAGGAGCTTGTGGAGGAAAGAGACAGATCTCCAGGCCAGAGAACCATTGCAGGAGGTCTGCCGAGGTGTGGCATCCTCTCCCTTCCACTTCTCGCACAGAATGTTGATGTAACCAGTCCTCAGTGAGGGAAAACCCATTTACTGGAAGGAGAAACCCATACAGTATGATCATTGTCTCAGAACAAATTATTATTGTATGTTAAAGGGGTTTTCTCAGCACGCTGTTTCACTTGTTCATGGCCAGTTTTTTTTCAGTCAGATTTTGACACGGATTTTGAATTTTAAGATCCAAGTGTAAAACCATTCCATAGACCTTAAAAAAATGACTTGTAGTCTACACAGCTTTGAAAACGGTGGACAATTTACTATTGAAGTTAACGGGGAAGGCTAAAAACCAACTGGAAAACTATTTGCAGGGTCTTTGGCACAGATTCGGATTGGGTTTTTAGTCTCCACATTGACTTCAATAGTAAATTCATATGATACCATATATAGATGTACATTTAAATAAACACTGTATGAATTTGGGGGGATATTTAGAAATATCTATAGAGGGATCTATAGATGGTATCTATAGAGGGATCTATATAAAGATATATAGAAATAAATCTATAACTATTTCTATAGATATTTCTATAGATCCCCCTATAGATATATCTAGCTATAACTATATCTATAGATTGATGTATCTATCTATATATAGCATCTCACAAAAGTGAGTACACCCCTCACATTTTTGTGAATATTGTGTTACATCTTTTCACAGGTCAACACTGAAGATATAACACTTTGATACAATGTAAAGTAGTCAGTGTACAGCATGTATAGCTGTGTAAATTTGGTGTGCCCTCAAAATCACTCAACACACAGCCATCAATGTCAAAACCACTGGCAACAAAAGTGAGTACATCCATAAGTGAAAATAGACAAATTGTGTCAATATAGTGTACGGCCACCATTATTTTCCAGCACTGCCTTAACTCTCTTGGGCATGGAGTTCACTAGAGCTTCACATGTTCTCAATGGAATCCTCTTCCACTCCTCCATGATGCCATCTAAGAGACCTCACGCTCCTCCACCTTCCGTTTGAGGATTCCCCACAGATGCTCAATAGGGTGTAGGTCTGAGACAGGCTTGGCCAATCCAGCACCTTTTATACTGCTTTTCTTTAGCAAGAAAGTGGTCGTCTTGGAAGTGTGTACTGGGGTCGTTATGTTTTAATACTGCCGTTCGGCCCTGTTCCCGAGGGGAGGGGATCAGGCTCTGCTTCAGTATGTCACAGTACATGAACTGTAGCTCCCCACAGCTGGCAGTACTTATGCAGCCCTTAAACCATGACACTCCCACCACTAAGCTTGACCGTAAGCAAGACACACTCTTTGTACTTATCACTTGGTTGCCGCCACAGGCAATTGACACTATTTGAACCAGATATATTTGTCTTGGTCTCATCAGATCACAGGACATGGCTCCAGTAATCCATGTCCTCAATGTGCGGCGTATGGTCTGAGCACTTATAGGCTGACCCTCTACCCCTTTAAACGCGGCAGCAATGGTAGCAGCACTCATACATCTATTTTGATAAGACAATCTCTGGATATGATGCTGAGCTTGTGCACTCAACTTCTCTGGTCGACCAGGGTGAGGCTTGTACTAAGTGGAACCTGCATTGTTAAACTTCTGTATGGTCTGGGCCACCATGCTGAAGCTCAGTTTCAGGGTGCCTATCTTTATGTAGATTAACAATTCCTTTCTTCAGGACCTCAGACAGTTATTTGTCATGAGGTGCCATGTTAAACTTTCAGGGACCAGTATGAGAGTGTGAGAGCGATAACACCAAATCTTGCACACCTGTTCCCTATTCAAACCTGAGACCTTGTAACACTGTGGAGGGACAATGGTGAATTGGGCATATTTTGTCCAATTTCACTTAGAGGTGTACTCACTTTTGTAGTCAGCGGTTTAGTCACTTATGGCTCTGTGTATAATTATTTACACATACAATTTACACTGTTATACAAGCTATACACTGACTATTTTACGTTGTATCAAAGTGTTATATTTTCAGTGTTGTCCTATGAAAAGATATTATACAACCAACATTTGCAAAAATGTTTTATAATCTCACTTTTGTGAGATACTGTATGTGTGTATGAGTGTATGCATGTATCTATATATAAAAAGAGAGAGAGAGAGATAACTATTGTGTAGATAGATCCCTACACTGTCTAAGAAAAAAAAACATTGAAAAAACACATTCTAGAAGGCTATGTCTACACCGTATTGGTTTTTGGTCGGATTTTAAGTGGATTCAGTATTTAGAATCCAGAAAAATCCGACTGTAACAAGTGTACTTAGACTTCAATAGAAAATCTGAGTTGTAGTCTACACAGCATGGATTTTCTATTGTCTGATTTCTAAACTGTCAGATTCCGTCAGAACAAAGAACATGTTCTATCTTCCACCACATTCTAGTACACTTCTATGTACTGGGCCGGCTAAAATACTAAAACCAACCGAATTTTTTGTACACAAACCCGCACCAAAAACCGCGGTACGACGATATTAAAATGTGCCGTGTAGACATAGCCGAACCGCGCAAAAAAATTCAACTGAAGTTATTTTATGAATTACGTCTCCCAAAGGTTAAATATGGAAGACTTTGGTTACCTTGTAACATGTAGTGCCTCATTTCCACAGCACTGTTTTTTCATCAGATTTTTAAGTGGATTCAGTATTTAGAAGCTGCAAAAACGTAACTGTGTCCAGTGTCCATAGACAGCATTAGAAGTCTACACAGCTCGGATTTTCTATTGTTGAATTTCCAAACCACCAGTTTATGGAACATGCTCTATAATCCGGCATATTACAGTGGATCCTAGTACAGTTCAATGTACTAGGGCTGGCCGAAATCCGAAAACCGACCGCAGTTTGTGGCACAAGCTTTCACCAAAAACTGGCACGGCAGTTGTAAAATACCTTCGGATTTCTGATGGTATTTTACAGTTGCCGTGTAGACATAGCCTGAGAAGTTTGGTGAGGAGGGTTCATTATAGGAAAGTTTTTAGGTGTGCTAAAGTCTGAGTCAACTGCATTGCCTGGTCCCCTGGTTGCAACTCCCCACATTGCTTATATTTACAGTAATGTATATGCAGATGATATGGATAGTAGGGTTAATATGTATTATGTATTCAGGCAGTGTGCTTACTACATGTACAAGATGGTAAAAGTGGTAGTTTTTCTAATGTCCTCCATAACTTCAATAAAAGTTGATTTATTGTACAGTGACAACGTTGCTAGCATGGTGATATGCTCACTATTCATGTAATTTCACTTTACAATTAGCTCCAAGATTAAATTTTAAAATAATAATGCAGCTAACATTAATTTTACCATGAATCTAGATGGTAATGTCAGTCTGTGCAGTCAGAGCTTCACCTAGAAGCTCTGACAAGACTTTGATATTAATTGCTTTTAAATTTTTTATGTTTTTTAGAATGAAGTTCAAAGGCCTACACAACTACATATGCTATGCAGCTCATATTCTTTCTTTCATAAAAATCCTTAGCTCGGCATAAGAATTTCTTAACTAGAAGCAGAAAGTATGTCATTGTACAATATGGAATTGTCTATACACAACTTAAAGGAGTTTTCTAACCATACTGTTTCGCTGAGCCACAGCCAGCTTAAGACTCACACTTTCTAGTAAGGCTGTGAGAGGGTCTATAGCAGTAATTGGCATATCAGCTCTACTGTTCGTAGCTATTCCTGTCACAATGAGATGACTACAAGATTTATAAACTGTAGTTCATAAGAGTACAGAGCTCTAAGGCTTAAACCTTATCATTAACCCCTTAACGACCTTGGGCGTATCAGTACGTCCCAGGGCCGCTAAGGGGCTTTGCAGGTGGATCGCTCCGCGACCCCCCCGCACAGCCGCCGGGTGTTAGTGGCAAATCGCCGCTAACACCCGGCAGTAACAGCGCCGGCGGGTGGCTCCGCCCGCTGGCACTGTTTTACCCATCAGACACCGCGGCAAAGATGGCCGCGGCGTCTGAATTAACGGCGATCGGTGCCGCGCACCGATCGGTGCGGTGATCGGCATAAGCGCAGCTATGCTGCGCCGATCCGATCACCGGGCATTGTGGTGGGGAGCCTTGGGAAGGCTCCCGTCACTTACCCTGGCCGGTTTGCCCCCATTTCCGTCCGCAGACAGGAAGTGGGGAAACCGCCATCTTTGTACACCCTAATGCATTGCCTATGCAATGCATTAGGTTGTATTAACAATCGCGCCACCTAGTGGTCAAGTACCACAGGTGGCCTCAATGTTACAGTAAAAAAAAAAAAAAATAAAGTTTTAAAGTACAAAAAAAATAAAGTATTGAAAGTTCAAATCACCCCCCTTTCCCCATTTTACAAATAAAATCATTAAAATAATAAAAAAGTTACACATATTTGGTATCGCCGCGTCCAAAAAAGTCAGATCTTTAAAAATATAACATCATTTATCCCGTACGCTGAACACCGTAGAAGAAAAAAATTCCAAATGCCAAAATTGCGTTTTTTGGCCATTTTACGTCACTTAAAAAATGGAATAAAAATGATCAAAAAAGTCGCATGCATTCCAAACTGTGAGCGATAAAAAGTACACTTCATCCCGCAAAAAATGCCCCCTCAATGACATCCATAGGTGTTAGTACAAAAAAGTTATTGGTTGCACAAAATGGCGCCGTGGTGCAAATTTCAAAAATAGAAAATGTTTGGAATTTTTTTACGGTACCAAAACATAACGGAAACCCTACATGTTTGGTATTGCTGGATGCGTAATAATCTGAAGAATACAGATAACACATTATATTTACCAAATATTGAACGCCGTAAAAGCAAAACCCCCGCAAACATGGCAAAAATACATGTTTTTTTCACAATTTGTCCCACTTGGAATTTTTTTGCGGTTTCCCAGTATATTCTATAGTATAGTGAATAACACAATTAGAAAGTACATCTTGTCCCGCAAAATAAAAGCCCTCATGTGTCTATGTAGGTGGAAAAATAAAGAAGTTATGGCTTTCAGAAGGCGAGGAGGGAAAAACGAACGTGTCACCAAAAAAAAACGCCTGGTCCTTAAGGGGTTAAGTTAGGTAATCAAAGAGAGCACAATGCATCAGCCAGGTCAGATACCCTTGTTGGTCATCAAAACTGTATGTGACATGTATCCATATGTTGTATAGTATCACCATACCATGGCCTAGTGGTTAACAATGATGTTGACAACAGCTGCAACGAGTTTGTATGTTCTCCCTATGTTTCTGTGGGTTTATCTAATTACTCTGGTTTCCCCCACACTCCAAAAGCTTTAATGGGGACAGGGAGCAATGTGAATGATGCAATCTTTGTACAGCGCGATGGAATATAATGGCCTTATATAAATGCCCAAAATAAAACACTCCCGAGATGCCACTACTGCAACACATGTTTCAGTGCAATGCCTCCCTCTGTTCCCTATTTGATTGGGTAACCGTAATTGTCTTTTGCTTATCTAGGGAACTTACTTAGCAATAGTATCAAAATGTATGCCATTAGCACAAGCCTTAGCCAATAGTATATTGCAGGGGTTCCCAAACTCCAGTCGTCACGCCCCACCAACAGGTCATGTTTTCAGGATATCCCACAGACAATAATTAAGTCACCTGTGCAGCATGCTAAGGAAAGCCAGAAAACATGACCTGTTGGTGGGGCATGAGGACTGGAGTTTGGGAACCCCTGGTACAGTGTATCAGCGTTGCACCCATTTGACTTTACTTTGTGACATGTTGTACCTTGGCTCAAGAGCAACCATCCAGCAACTGCTAATTAATTGGTATGGTACCTTGTACTAGATGATGGAAGAGAATCCAATACATCCAATAGATAGCGCTTGAGCTTCTCAGCTCCTTTCCCATAATGCCGTGTGATATGCAGATGTTTCATGGAGTGCAAAAGGCTATTTTGAATCTCCTAATCGCCTATATGGTGCTCTCCCCAAGGAGAGATATTCCCCTTTGTGAGCCGCTCATTGCCTCCCACCCAGCCAGCCAGTATCGCTCTGCTCTGCACTGATGAGGTGCAAAATCCCGAAACAGCTGTATGCAGATGAGTGATGCTAGCTTTGCTTTCTAAAGACCCAGTGGGTCAAATGCAAATTGAGGATTTGTTACATTCAATAGAGGGCGCTTGAGCTTCTCAACTCCTTTCCCATAATGCCTTGTGATATGTAGATGATGGAAGGTAATCCAGGCCAGTGATAATGATGGGGTGCTTAGGACAGCATGTAATGACATCAGCTTCATCATGTGAAATGGAATAGAGAAAGACAATAAGGGGTATAGAAAAAGATTGAGGGACAGTGATGAAGCTGTTGTCCAAAAAATGTACAATGATTGCATGTGTGTATAGATCTTATAAGAGTCTATATACAATAGTGTTCAATCAGTCACCCTGTTCATTTAGCATTTCATGTTTGCAGTGTCTCTTCACATCACATATTTGTCTCTTGGTTTTGTGTTGGGGAACGTACTTGTGCGGGGATGTGATTATCACTCAGGTCAGTGAAGAGTCTAGCAGCATGGCCTTTTCAGCCCAGTACAATATCTGCTATAATTAGATCTTAATGAGAGCGGTGTGCACTGTACTGCATACTCACGTTAGGCTTTTCACAGAACAGCTTAGGTCTCAGTTTGACAAATTCTATTCAGATGTTAAATTATAAACCAAACTTGAGAAAGGTAGAAGAGCTGTTATGTGCACTGATTATTATTCTTCCTCTATTGTTAGATAATTATACAGCACCACATTAGTCTGCACATCTTAGAGTATCATGAAGAAACAGCTAATAAGAGATTACGGAGTTCAGAACAAGCTGAAAATGCTTTAGTGTATGGAAAATGAGGTCAGTCAATTTAGGGAGCAGGATACACAAGACAGTGTTGTGACACTTCCCAATTTTCCGACTTGCGTCTTTGGAGGGATCATTGTTTGTGCTGTCACAGTGTTAAAAGATAAAATAATTAACATATTAGTATATCTGAGGGTACAAAGCAATGGATTCATTTTCATGCTTTTGGACACATAATGTATGTATGTTGTGGTTCTTGATCTACTCGTGTTGTGTCAATGAAAAACAGAGATATGTTTGCCTCTAGGGAGAGGTTCAATTTTAGAGTTTAAGGCTTGGATTCTCACACAGCAGTTATCTCACCACTGATGCTATTATGTAAGCACATTTCTTTAGAGAACTGTCTGTATCTGATGCATAGTGCATATAATACATTAGATTAGTGCTGTCAATATGTTATGTTTCAGTTCCTCATTATTTTTAAAAACATCTACTTGCGATCCTGATCTTGCGCTGTTTACATGGGTGTTGGACTGCTGTTTTACCAAGTTTTATCAATACAGGTTTGGGATACAGCATTAAAGAAGACCAGTCAATAAGGATATAACACAGCTTTATTTTTACAATAGTCCAATAATAAATCAAGTATGATAAAATGATAACAACATGAATTGATTACAGAAAATAGTGAGATAGTATGTACAGTTTGTAAGAGAAAAATAGTTATTTACAAAGGTTTTAAAGGGGTTTTGCCACAAAGTGAGTTCCTTACCTCTTATCTGCTCAGGAGAAAATATAAACAAAGCATGCTGAGTCATGAACGGCTGCAGCGGTAAGAGGGTGGGGTGTGAGCAGAGAGCGAGGAAGGAGGGAGGGTCTGTAATGTTTACTCAAATAATTACATTACAAACAGTGGATTCTCAATACAGCAGACAACCTCATACACTGCACTTTTCCCCAGCCCCTTGCAAGCTCCTTCATGTTCCCTGTCATCAGATAAGAAATGCAAACACATAAGTGCGGCCAGATCAGCTCCTGTAAATGTCCTGGTCATGTCTAATGTAACCTTTCAGGAAACTAAGAGGGACTGAGCAATGCTGTAGCTGTCACAGGCTTCACTTTTGGTAATCACATATATTTAGAAAAGTGATTATATACCCATTTTGGAGGATCCCACGTCAACATTACATCGTGGCAAAACCCCTTTAAGTGCTTATAACACATCACCTGCAGAGTATGCATATTCGCATCTGTACATCAGCCATGAGAAACCAAAAATGGCGAAACAGCGAGAACTCTCAGGGAGAGAACACTATATATAGACGTCTCTATCACAGGTACAGCGGTTTCTGGTCTTCATGGCTAATGTGACAGAATTATATATCTTACTTAAACAAAATGGCGGACACACCCTTATGCTATTTCAGCTTAAAAAATGCACAAGTGTTATTTGTCTATCCTACTTTCATGGAGTGGCCGACTCCGGAGTTCAAAGTACGAAACACAAAAACACCTTTCGACAGGGGATAAGTCAAAAGTCTATACTGAGTGAAGAGATCTTAACCATACATGTGTATTAAGTCAACAGAAGTATAAGCAGGCTTGTAACTTTGTACCCAAAAAGCAAGGAGACATTGTGTCAATTAAAAACAGGCTAAAGGTGCAAACTTTGCATTATCAGAGCTGATGATATAAGTTTGGTATAAAATAGAAATGATTCACTATAATTTGGCTCAATAGTCATTTATTTTGACTAGCATTACAATTGCCATCAGAGCAGTACTGCTGGCAGGGATCCAGAAAAATGTATCTGTTTTTGCATTCGTCCATACATTGTATGTTATAATTTTTTTTCAGGGGGCACAGCTGGGGTCATAATTAATTTCAGGGAGCGTGATATGGTGACAGAAAGGGAAATGGTAATAAATGAGAAGGCCCAGATGCTTTGGCTGTATGGTGCCCGTAAATTCACAATGGCAGTACTACATGGTTGCATAGCTTTTTAATTCTATCATTGTTGTGTACCTATTTGTGAGGTCTAAATCAGTATGTTTTTCATTCTTAGCCAGGATCACATGCCGTGGCTCCCACATGCAATGGCCAATGGCAGCACTATGGATGAAGCAAAGTTTAACTTAACAATGTGTTTAGGGCTTTTAATGATATCTTTTCTTATTCCACAACAAAAAAACAGTTGAAAAAGTTGAGATAACTTTCTGTGCCATGATATCATGGTGCATCATCAGTCAAGTTTATCTCTGTTACATCTGTATTTTGCAGGTAATACAGCCACAGTGTGTACACCTGGTGTTGGAGTGGAAACAGCAAACCTTTTTGTGACTACAAATATGAGATTTTTCAATGGGAATTGAAACATAAAACACAGTAAAAAAATAGAAAAAGTCTTAATTTTGCAGTGACTAAACTTTATGTACACAAAACTGAAAATACCACTAATATAGTAATAGTGTTACTCAAAGAGCAGTTGACAGATTGTTTTCAGTATCATATCTCACAAATATATGTTCCATGAGAGAGAGAGAATATAAATGGCTCATAGCATTTGTGACTTTTCTCATTTTATAATTAATATCAAAAGTTCACTTATGACCTGTGGGTCTTTTAAAGTACACTGAATTCTGGTAATAAAAAAGTTTCCATGTGTCTGTCAGTGTGAGTTCATTAACTTGACTGATACTTCAAACCAGCTCTTTGATTCCCCTTATTAGCCACTGCCAGGCTTGCTGAGAACTAGAGAAAAATTCTAAAATGAGAAAGCTACTTCTGCATACTTTGCATCAATAAATATCTTGACCAAATGCTGACTCTAGTTATCCGTTCTTGATATAGCATGGATTTAACAGTCATGGAAGTGCTTGACTGGCAGATTCACATAGGTGTAAATGTATAGCTATCACTGAGGAAGAACATGACCCTAGGCATTGTAGACTCACTCCCATTTTAACCACAACTCTTCCAAATAACGACACAACACTTACTTTTTGGATAATTTTGGCCACATCAGCCATATATGTATGTATATAATATATATAATATATAAATATATATATATATATGTATGTATATGTATATAAATTTTATGTTTTGTATTTTGTTAATAAAATGGCTGTTGTGGCCAAAATTATCCAAAAAGTGAGTGTTGTGTCGTTATTTGGAAAAGTATATATATATATATATATATATATATATATATATATATATATATATATATTATATATATATTATAATATATATAATATATATATATATATATATACTTTAATACCCAAACACAACAAAAAATTACCAGTGAGACAGACGTCCTCGGAGTTAAAAGATCTGTAAAAACCCAAAAATAATCAAAACAACCTCCTTGGAGGTATTATCCCCAGCCGCACCACAGAATCTCGGGGGCATCACAGCCACAAGTTGGCTGAACTTGTCACTGGCTCCCAGGGATACCAGCCTGAAGAGCCCCACCTTTTGCCAGACCAACCAAGATACATGACTACCTCACACCAAATTTCCCACCAGCTCCGAAGACCCCTAACCGCCAAAAAAAGGCCACTATGACAACGGAAAAAGAACAAAATCCCATACAAGCCCAATACCACTTTCTCCAAGTATTCCTGAAAGATATAACAAGTACCCAAACCCAAACAAAAAACAGGGTGAGATGTGCGGACTCACTCTGGTGTGCTGGGCACGACTGCTTCCTGCTCCCCAGCATGCCCTGCACAGGAAACCTTCCAGCCCTCCTTGACTCTGCCCATCGCTACACCCATCCGTTCCCTGCAAGCAGGGTCAAGCGTGGTCCTCCCCCAGTCTGTGCCCGGCTCCGGCCCCGGACTTCACTATTCCTTTCAGAGCATATATTGCACTTTATTATCATTTTATACTTCACACCACACTGTTTATAGTATATCTTACACTGCCAGCATATTTACCACTCATTTTACAATCTATGTACATATAGTGATTTACAAAGGGACAATGTATAGAGGTAGGATATAATAACCTGTATAAGCACTGGCTGCCTTACTGAAGAACAAACTGGCTGCTCAGAACGTCATCAGTTGTTTCGCTAGCTCAATGTATATTATATTCCTTTAGGATGTTAGACAAGCTATCAGTCCATTTTCAATCCCATGGAATAACACACCTTAAATAACCAAAAAGTTACATATTGAGAATTTAACAATTGAATTAAAGGGGTTATCCACTCTTTAACCCTTACACAGCTAATTTTTGATTTTTGCTTCTTGCTTTCTGCCTTCCAAAACCCATAATTAATTTTTCAATCAACATAGCCATATAAGGGCTTTTTGGTGGGGCTGAGTTGTGTTTTTACCATTTTAATCACCATTTAATGTATTAAATATCCCAAAACATTTTATGAAAAAAGCTTAGTTGCACAATTTGATAAGGGGATAGTTTTTACGAAGTTTGACATGTGATATAACTGACATGTTATCTTTATACTGCGCGTCGGTACACAGCATCTAAGTAGCTAAAAGAGCTCTAGCAGTGGGTGATAGCTATAAATAACAGCTGTCACCTGTTGGGTATTGAGCAGGCTCAACGAGTGAGTCCGCTCCATATACCCTTAATGACAAATATACCTGTCCTGGAAGGTTAAGGAACTAAAAAAATTAAAAGTCCAGCAAATGTGATTACATAACAAAACAAACTATACTCAAGTCTTAGTTACTTGGTGATCCAGTAAAGAAGCACAATCTAGCATTCTGCATTTAATTACGTTGGTCACATGCTGGCTGCTAGTCAACAAATTTGTGCCCTCAGCAGTCATGTGCCGTACTATTGGCATCTCAGCTCAGCTATGGTAGCCATAATATCAATAGCATGGGATGTTATCACGGATTGGTTACAGCAGTCAGGTGTTGGCCACTAGTAAGTAAAGAACTGGAAGCTTCTTTGCGGGATCAGCAGGCACAGAGAGAAGGGAGCATAGCTTGTTTTGTTATTTTTTCACTTTTTTTTTTAGAAGGCATGCAACGCTGACATTCCAACCCACAATGTGGAGTTTCACATCTGTGCTCGTAAGGAGGCACATGGCCAGATTGGTAAAGTACACTACATTTCTGTATCAAGCCCTATCTTTCGTTAAATGCTCTCTTCCTGTCAGTATTCGGCAATCAAATGACAACGTTACCCGATTTCCTGTCTCAGTGCCCACTGAGTTCATTCTTCCAGCAGATCTAAGGGCGACATGTATGATCAGGCTTTTCACCCTCTTCTGCATTAAATGCACCTAACTAAGCCGGCTACGATGTCTAATGCTCCTAAAGAATGTGTTAGGCGCATTGTTCGTAAGACTCAACACTTTTTAATGCGCATAACATAAGGGGGCGTTCTCTGGGCGTTCTGGAGGTGTGTCGCACCACACTCATATTATTAGACACATATATGAATGTGGTTCGGCCAAACTAGGCGCATTACTGCTCGAACAAGCAGAACTATTGTAATGTGATCTGCCTGAGCCTGAGGAGTTGAAGTGGAGTTGGATTTGCTGTTAGGGAATAAAATTTCCAATATTTCTCAGCTTACACCAGTACAATAATAAAAAGTAGTTTATGATAATTATCAAACTATATAAAATTTTATTATTTCAATTTAATAAAAAATGTTATCATATAAAATTAATATAAAAATATATAATGTCCTTAAAAATATAAAAATATCTCCTATAAAATGTGTTTATAATTAAAAGAATCAAAAACTAGTTTTACATTAAATAACCCACTGATTATGTTGTTCAGATTTTTACATTTTTACTACATTAAATTTGAAATTTATTTTTGGTGTTCTCACCCTTTATTCAACATACAGCAAGAGCCAGCACAGCACAGGTATACTGCACATCTTTAACATAGTAACAAAGAACATGAACCATATGGTGGGGAATGAGATGAGGAATATACAGCATTTCCTGCAGTGTTGTCTTACTATTGTGTTTTATCTTTGTTTTTGGGGAATTCAGGCATCCCTATACACCCTTCAGCTTTATTATAGTGTGTGGGAGGCACTAGTGCTTGTCTTGAGTTTGTATTACTAATGAAACTGGCCTGGACAAAAATGATGGTACCTCTACTTATGCATTGACTACAAACAAACATCTTCTGTAACTCTCAATGAGTCTTCCGCACCTGTCCACTGGTATTTTGGTCGGCAAGGTGACCTCAATACAGATCGGAACCAACGCTATATATATTATCTCTCTTGGATCCTGTTCAGACCTCCACATTTCATTAAGAGTAGATTCCAGCTACAAGCTATTCTGCATTGATTTAAAAGCTGTGCAGGTGCAGTGTTTTTTTCTTTTTGGGACCAGCCATGCCACTTGCCATGTATCTCTCTCATAGCTTGTTTTTTAAATGTAGTTAATGTATAGTTTTTTTTTTGTTTTTTTTAAAATGCGTACTTGTAGTAATATATTCCCGGAATGTTTTTCCTCTGATGATACGCGTGATTGTTTTATATATAAATTATAAAAATACAAATTAAAAATATTTTTTTATTTTTCTAATTTTTTATTATATTTCATTATGTTATCGTTATTATGTTTTATCTATTAAAACGCATATAAATTATATTTTTATGGATTATGGTTTACATACTGTATATACTCTAGTATAAGCCGACTCGAATATAAGTGAGGCACCTAATTTTGCTACAAAAAACTGGGAAAACTTACTGATTCAAGTATAAGCCTAGGGTTGAAAATGCAGCGGCTACTGGTAAATTTCTAAAATAAAAATGGATACCAATAAAATTACATAGGCAGGTATAGGTAGTTTAATGTCCCCCATATGCGGGTATAGGCAGGTATATGTCCCCCATAGGCAGGTATATGTCCCCCATAGGCAGGTTTATGTCCCCCATACCCAGATATAGGCAGGCAGAGGCAGGTATCTATTCCCCATAGGTAGGTATATGTCCCCAATAGACACCACCATTGTGGGCCCTGTTCACAGCTCAATAGCTGGACTAAACTGAGCCCCGGAGCAGGCATCTAGCCTTTATATGCTTCTGGGAAAATTGGAGCATATTTAAAGGGTAGATGCCTGCTCCTGGACTCAGTTTAGTCCAGCTATTGAGCTGTGAACAGGGCCCACAAGGGTGGTGTTGTTTTTTAAGTAAGTAATGTCCCCTTTTTTGTATATGTCCCCAATAGGCAGGTATAGGCAGGATTTTAAAAACAAATATACAAGTACTCACCTTTTCCCGCTGCTCCAATGCACTCCGTCTTCTGGCACAGGCAGCGTGACGTCATCAGGGCACACAGGCAGCGTGATGACATAGCACATTGCCTGTGCCGGATACTCCGGAAGGCCACAAGTCTGCTTGTGACCTTACGGAGTCCTATGACGGAGCAGGGAGCGTTTGCTCTCTGCTTCGCAATAGTTTCTTCAGCTATATGTGCTCCCAGAAGAGTCACATACAGATGAAGAGATCCCCGCCGGCACCCGGGCCATGGCAGCACTCGGACGCCAACGGTTAACTTGGGAGTCAGCTGTATGCACTCCCAGAGGAGTCGCATACAGCTAAAGTATCCCCGCCAGCGCCCAGGCCATGGCAGCACCCGGACGCCGACAGTGCTGGGGTGCCCCCCGAGGAGTCGCTAAAAAGGGGACTTGAGCATAAGCCAAGGAAGGCTTTTTCAGCACATTTTTTGTGCTGAAAAACTGGGCTTTTATTCGAGTATATATAGTAATTATGTTTTATTCGATGTTTTTACTTTATTTATATTTCTTTCCTTAACTTTGTGTGCAAATATTCTTGTCCCTATTTTCTTTACTTTTAATTGCCCTTGAAGGTAAAGGGCAAACTATTAAATGAGAAAAAAAATGAAAACCAAAGGCGACATGTATGATGTGGGTATGCCCGTTTTTAGGCATATACTGTGCCCCCCGGTGCCCGGTCCACTGTTAGAAACCCGGAATGTGCTGTTGGCGCAAACCTTTTTTGGGCCCCTTTTTTGGTAAAAGGGGGGCCCAACATGAAGGGGTGCTGGGGGGGCGCTGTGGGGGATTTTGGGGGCGGAACGACCACTTAGAGGCATGTAGGGAAAGGCAAAGTGGGGGCGCGTTACGGCTCCAAAAGGGAGACCCAGTTCAATGTGGGCTACCTGGTGGAAAAAGGCGCAGTGAAGCTAGAATTATTGTAATAAGGGGAAAAATGTGCACAGTTACAAAAGTATAATACTAAAAAGAGTTGTCTATAAAAATTTAAATTTAAAGAATAAAGAAAATATCAAAGGGTTTTATAAAATCGATTTCAAAGTATAGAAAAAAATTGAAATTTTTTTAAAATTAAAGGGAAATTTTATATTAAAATTTTCTAAAAAAAAGAAATATAAGTTATTAAAGGTCTTTAAAAAAAAACGGAGAAAATTAAAAATAATTTTACATTAAAGAAACCAAAGTGGGTGTTTTAAAATGATGTTAAATTTTTTTTTATTTTTTTAAAAGCAAAAATTTTAAAAAATATTTTTGCTTCTTTCCCCTTTTATTCTATTTAATATACAGAGGACCAGCACGCACAGGTCTTGCGGGGCCCATGGTCCCCCCAGCAGTTTTCTATGTTCCCAGCTTAGTTGGGGTCATTTTACGGGTATTTTAGTCTGCAAATACATCCCCAAAATAGGCTAAAAAAAATGCACTTTTTGTTTACATTAAACCAAGGGAAAAAATCCTGATGTATTTGCGGACGAAAATAAATATACACAAGACGTGCTGTTGGCTCTAGCGTATCCACTAAATAGAAAAAAGGGGTAAAAAAAGCAAAAGCCCTTTTTGCTCTTACAAACGGGTTTAATGATTTTTCCTGATTTCCACCGTTTTAAACTTAATAATGTTAGGCGCATTCCTTATGCGCCAATTTCCCGTAATGGCCCCTCCCCCAACTGGCGAGGCCAGGGAACTTTCCTCCACATTTATGAGCACACTTTAGGGGCCGACAAAATAGGCGCAGCTTTTCCCAAAAAAAACCCTCAGAAAAGGGCGCCTCACCGCTGATCTTCATACATGCCCCCAAGTCCTTTCTTACTACAAGTAGTATAATTTCCATGGGTTATTCTGCTACATGGTGCAATGCTTTGCAGTAGAGTAGCCAAAGTAGGACTTATAACAAAAGGTAATGAATTTTTTAGGTGCAGTAACTATTATACTATATTTATAGTTTTTTTTGTGGTTGTTCATTTTGGGGAAGGTGCTAGCCAGGGCCGGGCGAGGGGAGGCCCCAAAGGGAGCGACCGTAGGGTGCCTCCTCTGCCCATTTAAGGGGGGCTGTCAGGGCCCCGACCCTCCCGGGCTCCGGGCCCTGCCGGGGCCTGAAGCGCCCGGCGGTCCCTGTGACGTTCTGCGGAAGAGAGCAAAGGCTCCCCCCGCCCCGCAGACAGTTCGGGCCCGCTCCCCCGAGGATCGCTGGGTCCTCCCGGGAGCCGCAGGGCCCCCACAGCGGGGGTCGGGTCCTCACAGTGCTGAGGACCGGCGGCCCCCTGCGCCCCCAGCCGGCGCGTCGCAATGAGTGATTCTTTGCGACGCTGCCCCTCCTCGGGCGCACAGCGGGTCACAGGCCGGCCCCGAGGGGCTGCCGGGGAGCGCGCGGAAAGGACAGAAGAGGAGCGCGCGCCCCCGGGGAAATTTGGGGAAGATTAATGATGTTGTTTTTAAGTGCCCGCCGGGCCCCCATTTCTGCCCGTGGCCCCATACGCCCCTGTGGCCCCCTATATCCCCCCTGCGGCCCCCATAAAAGCTGCCTGCGCCCCCCTAATCCTGCCTGGGCCCCCTATAAGCCTGCCCTGTGGCCCCCTATATCCTGCCGTGGTCCCCATAGCTGCCTGTGGGCCCCCCATAACCCCCGCGGCCCCTATATGCCCCCTTGGCCCCTTATCCCGCCTGTGGCCCCCATAAAAGCCTGCCTGCAGCCCCCAAAAAAGCCTGCCTGGGCCCCTAATGCCTGCCTGCGCCCCCCTAATCCTGCCTGCGGCCCCCAATATGCCTGCCTGTGGCCCCCCCTTTTCCCGCCTGTGGGCCCCCATAATGTGCCTGCAGCCCCCCCATAATGCCTCCTGTGGCCCCCATAATGCCGCCTGTGGCCCCCCTAATGCCTGCCTGCGGGCCCCCATAATGCCCGCTGCGGCCCCCCATATCCTGCCCCGCGGCCCCCCCATAATGCCTGCCTGTGGCCCCCATAAGCCTCACCCCCATTGCCCGCCTGCGGCCCCCATAATGCCCGCCTGCGGGCCCCCATAATGCCCGCCTGTGCCCCGATAATGCCTGCCTGAGGCCCCCATAATGCCTGCCCCGGCCACCTATAATGCCGCCTGGGGCCCCCCCTTATCCCCCTGGGGCCCCCCAAAATTTCCCGGGCCTGGGGCCCCCAAAATTGCCTCCCCTCGGCCCCTATAATCCCTGCCGGGGGCCCCCCTATTTTCTGTCTGGGGCCCCCCTTTATTCTCCCTTTTGGGGCCCCCCAAAACCCCACCTGTGGCCCCCCTATTTTCCTGCCTGGGGCCCCCTATAATCCCTGCCTGCGGCCCCCTAAAATTTACCTGCCTGGGGCCCCCTATAATGCCTGCCGGGTCCCCCTATAATCCCCTGCCGGGTTTGCCCCTATTTTTGCCCCCTGGGGCCCCCCATAAGGGCCTGCCTGGGGCCCCCCATAATGCCTGCCTGTTTTCCCCTTACCCCTCCCGGGGGCCCCCCTTATAATGCCTGCCTGGGGCCCCCCTATATCCTGCCTGGGGCCCCCTATAAGGCCTGCCTGGGGCCCCCCCTAAAAATACCTGCCTGGGCCCCCCTATTTGCCTGCCTGGTCCCCCTTTTAAAATGCCTCCCTTGGCCCCCCCATACCCCTCCTGAGCCCCCAAAACCCTGTCTGTGGTCCTTTTATGCCGGGCTGGGGCCCCCATAGGGCTGCCTGTGGCCCCTATATCCTGCCTGGGGGCCCCCGTATCCTGCCTGGGGCCCCCGAATCCTGCCTAGCCCCTGTACGGTTTGCCTGGGGCCCTAAATCCCTGCCTGGGGCCCCCCCATACCCCGGGCCTTTGGGGCCCCCCCATTCCTGCCCTGGGGCCCCCATACGCCTGCCTGGGGGCCCATCCCGCCTGCCGTGGCCCCATACCCCTCCTGTGGCCCAAAAACGCCTGCCTAAAGCCCCAAAAACCGCCTCCCTGTGGCCCCTGCTATTTATTTGCCTGCCCCCCCTACTAAAATACCTGCCGGTCCCCCAAAATTTTTATAAAACCAACCTTTTAAAGGGGACAATATCAAATATACCGGGCTGACTGAGGGGGCAATCATATACCTTTAGATAAGGGGCCCTTATTATACCTATAATTAAGGGGTTACGGGAAATGTAAAGGAATCAAAGTTATTTTTTTTTCCAAAACCCTTGGGAAACAAGTCTTGGCCGGAGAAATTTGGGCATGAAGGTGTAAACCGGAGGGGAGAAAAAAAGGGGAAGGGTGAACGACGTGATCAGAAAAGATTTCCCCGGTGGTCACAAAATGAAAATTTGCAGTGAAAAACCTTATATGTCTCCCGAGCGTTTACTTAAAACTATAGCTACCACTATCGGGGCATTTAAATGGCGGGGGATAATGTAATAAAGGCCGGGTTGTCCCATTTCCAAGTGGGGGTCCGGTTCGGTTCGGGGTCGGGCAAAATTTTATTTGAGCCTTAAGTAGTAAAATTTTTTGGGGTTTGGTTTTGTAGGGGGTTTTTAGTAACAATCTTTGCTGGTAGTTTTTTTTTTTTTTTTTTGTTTTTTTTTTTTTTTTTTTTTTTTTTTTTTTTTTTTGGTACCCCCGGGGGATTATTTATGTTGTTATTTGGGGGTATTACACGCCCATATGGAGGGGGGGATTTTAAAAAAAAGCAAATTTTTGTAAAGGGGTTTTTCTTGTGCGTGACTGCTGAGGAGAGGGACGGAAGCTATGTGGAATGTGCAGAAAATGTGACGGGTTTGGGCGCGGGGTGAGAGGAATTGTGTGTGTTTGGTGGGGGGGTTTTTTTTTTGAGAGGAGGGGGGGGGGGGGGGGGGGGCTTGGGCTGTACCGCCTGGGGGCAAAAAATCCCTTTTCCCCGGGCCTTGGTGTTACTTTTCTTAACACCCGGGCCATGAAAAAATGTTCTGAAGAAGTGAACAAACTGAAAACTGACAATTAACATTTGTGTGGGAACAATGTCTACAAAATCTTAATGGATGATTGTTGGAAAAACTCCCCTTTTGTTTGGAAAGGCATGGCCACTTGAGCACATTCTTGCCAATGTTGTTATGTGGTGATCCCAATCTGTAATCACTTTTAGTAATGTGTGTTCTGTGTCATCCGGTTAAGTAAACTGCATTAAAAGAAGGAAGGGGTTTTTTTTGGCACTGTGATGTTTGTCTGCTGGGAAGATATCAAACAGAATCTGAATGGGAAATAAGGCTTACTGTGTACATTAGGGTATACAAAGACGGATTTCTCTTTGTTGGAAAATTTCTTAATTGTATTTCAAATTTCAAAAGAAAAAGATCAACAACGATCACTGGAAATATACTATGTTTTTGTTTTTACAAGATACATAGTGAGATGGAAAAAATCCTTCTGAAAAAGTCAAAAATATACAAACAACCAAAGTGGGTAAATTATTTGACACTTCCCACTTTCCCATCAGACGATAGTCAGTGAGGAGTCGAAGTTTTTTTTGGTTAATTTAATGTGTTTGGTAGGCTGTCTGCACATATTCCTTGGTGTTATGGGTAAAATGGATGACCTTTCAGAGCTGTAAAAAGGGTTAATTATTGGCTTTTGGGCCAAGAGTGGCAGTATTTCTGAAACTGGGCAGCTTGTGAAGTGTTCTGTGCTGCTATGGTGAAAGTGTGTTGTAAGTGGATAAATGGCTCCATTTTGAATAAGCGGTGTGGAAGTGGTAGCACACAAAAATGACATTGATGTGAGAAGTGAATGTCAATTATGAAGGGGTGGGCTGACGTGCTACTTGTGCTTACCACTAAAATTTAAAGAGGGAACTATCAGACAGGGGCATTTCTAGGGTCCCAAAACATCAGGGGCTCGGGCCCTTAAGTTTTTCTGAGTAGGGCTGGGTTCACATGGATTTTTTTGCGTCTCATTGTGAACTGCGGATGTATTTTTACAGAGCAAAAAACCTTTGTATGTAGGCTCAGGAGAAATATATAAGTGATTACACTGCAGTTACATTTAGTGACTTACAGGAGATGTCTCTGAAGAGTTATTCTCTTTCTCTTCTTCTCCATCTGTCCCAGACGCCATGATGACTTCTACTCTCCACAACTCTTCACCGAAAAATTTACAAAACAAACATCTTAGACTCCTCATTTTACCAGCATTTCTCTACAATTTCCTATCTCTATACAAAATCCCCATCTATAGTGCCCCAAATGGTAATAATTTCCCCCTTGTAGGTAAATATCTGCCCCCTATTGCCAGGTAGTAGCCCACTGTAGCCAGGTTGTAGCCCCCGTTAGCCAAGTAGTTGCCCCATCTAGCCAGGTTGCTGCCCCCTCTAGCCAGGTTATTAGCCCCTCTAGCCAGGTTACTGCCCTCTGTAGCTAGGTTACTGCCCCCCTTTAGGCATTAATATGCCCCCTGTAGCCAGTAATATGCTCCTTGTAGTCAGGTTATTAGCCCTCTGTAGCCAGGTTACTGCCCCCCTTAGCCAGTAATATGTCCCCATAGCCACATAATATGCTCCCATAGCCACATAATATGCCCCCTGTAGCCAGTAATATGCCCCCTGTAGCCAGTGATGTGCCCCCTGTAGCCAGTGATGTGCCCCCTGTAGCCAGTGATATGCCCCCCTGTAGCCAGTGATATGCCCCCCATAGCCAGTGATATGCCCCCATAGCCAGTGATATGCTCCCTTAGCCAGTAATATGCCCCCCATAGCCAGTGATATGCCCCCAATAGCCAGTGATATGCCCCCCTGTAACCAGTGATATGCCCCTCTGTAGTCAGTGATATGCCCCCTTAGCCACATATGCCCCCTGTAGCTGGTGATATGCCCCCCTTACCTAATAAAAATAAAATAAAAAAACCTACTCACCTCAGCATGGTAGCACGGTCCGCGCGTCCAGGTCCTGCAGCTTGAGAACAGTGTAAGCAGTGTGATGTCATCACACTGCTTACGCCGTTTCACGGGGCCGGAATTCCTCGGCTGGCAGAGCTGCCAACTTAGTGGATCCCAGCGTCGCAGGGGGGTGATGAAAGCGATGCGTCACGCACCCTGCGATGCTTAGGTGTATGTACGGCACTTACCAAGCGCTGTACATACAGGGGAGAAGACAGGACGGGAACGATCCGTCCTGCCTCCTCCCCGACTCTGACTGCACGGCCGCTGTGAAACGGCCGTGCAGTCAGAGATCGGTGGGCGCACCCGCACTAAGGAGTGCTCCAGGCCCACGGCAGTGGCCTGGAGCCGCAGACATTCGGGGCACAGGCAGATTTATTCGGGGCTCGTGCCCCTAATGAATCTGCCTAGCGACGCCCCTGCTATCAGACGTGTGTTGAAAAGTTCAGTGAACCCTACTGTATATGAGTCTCCAAAGTCAATGTATGGTCACTGTCCCTTTGCTAATGAAGTTGCATCAAGAGATAAAGGTAAAATGTTCCTGCCAATACTAGAATGGGACCTTTGTAGACTAGCAAAAAGTTGCCTTGCTATGAGTCATCTACTTTATCAAACAGATGGACATTAGCATGTCTGGCGAGAAACATCGTAGAACAAACAACCAGCAACCACTGCTGGAAGAACACTAGCTAGTGGTGGCAGTGTTATGGTCTGAGAAATATTTTGGTGGCATTCTCTGGGCACACTCATCCACAAGGAAGGCACTTAATTGATTTGGGTATGAATCCATCCTTGCATATCACATACACCCAAATATGCTGATGATCTTCCCTTGGGTGGATGGAATCCTCTAGCAAGACAATCCTACATGTCACACCACTAGAAATGTCTGACATTGATTGGAAGAGCATCACCATGACTTACAAGTACTGCACATGGTGGTTACTCTGGAAAATAGTTGATGGTCATAAAATTGGGACTTGACTGTCTAGGTGTGTGTTTGCATATATACATATGTGCACACACACCCCTACACAATTGAGTCACATTATTATGACCAGCAGCTAGACTTTTACTCATATATTTAATGTTTAAAGGTCCCAGGTGGCTCCTAAATTTTAATGTTGGACAACAACAGATTGTAGCCAGCGTTAGAATTTGGACACTTGTCTTTATTTACTATGGCTCTTCTGAGCCGAAATGTTCAGACATACATGTTAACTCTTTCCTGCTGCAGCCTATTTTTTTTGTCAAGCTTGTTTTTTTCTCTCCGCCTTCCGAGAGCCAAACCATTATTTTTCATCTACGAAGACCTATGAGAGCTTTTATTTTGCAGGACAAGATGTACTTTCTAATTGTGTCATTCACCGTACCATAGAATATATCAGGAAACTACAAAAAAATTTCTAAGCGGGGCAAAATGTGATAAGAAAAATGTATTTGAGCCATGTTTGCAGAGGTTAAGCTTCTTCGGTATAAATAATGCAGAATCTGTGTTCAGCAGATTGATATGAATCCGGCGATACCAAACATATTGGGTTTCATTATCCACACTTTTTTTATTTTTCAAATTTTCACCGCAGCCATTTTCTGTGACCAATAACTTTTTTGAACCTCTGCCTATGGATTTGAGTGAGGATGCATTTTTCTGTGCTGATGTGTACTTTGTTTTTGGTAACAGTTTGGAATACATGCAACTTCTTTGATCACTGTTATTCCAAATTTTAAGGGATGTAGAGGACCAAAAAAGTGCAATTTTGACATTTGGAATACAGGCAGTCCTCGACTTACACCGTTCTGACTTACATCTGTCCCTTAGTTACAAACGGAGACTTTTGGGGCATGTTGGCACTTGTAGTTCCATGTTCCACAGTAGATAATAGCTGTGGAACGACAAGTTCCAGCATGCCACAGCAGCACATGAGGTG
The DNA here is from genome assembly GCA_025379985.1 of Phyllomedusa bahiana. Taxonomy (NCBI): domain Eukaryota; kingdom Metazoa; phylum Chordata; class Amphibia; order Anura; family Hylidae; genus Phyllomedusa; species Phyllomedusa bahiana. The sequence continues at coordinate 95,827 of JAODAL010004525.1, read as the reverse complement.
AAATCTTAACAGGGGCATAGACAGCAAAACAAATGTAAAAACCCTTCCTGTACTATCCAAAACTAAAAAGAAAACTTTTGTGCTGGAGTTACATTTAATAAATATACCTGTTCTGACCTACATACAAATTCAACTTAAGAACAAACCTACAGTCCCCATCCCATTTGTAACCCGGGGACTGCCTGTATTTGTTCTTATTCGGTGTTCAGCATACAGCATAAATTATGTTAACTTTTAATAGACCAGACTCTTATGGACGCGGCAATACTAATTATCTGTAGCTTTTTTATTATTTTATTTGTTTTAATTTGTAAAATGGGATAATTGGGGTGCCATATAAACTAAACGGGACCCCGCGATGGCACTGATCGGAGTGAGAAACCGTGCACAACACCGTTTCTCATTCACTTAGATGCTATGGCTGCAATCGCCATGGCTACGATCAGCGTAGGTCTAAGGGGTTAAACAACACGGAATGGAGCCGGCTCCATTTTGTGCTGTTACCGGTGGGTGACAGCTGTAATTATCAGCTGGCACTTGCCGCCTATGTAGTTGGATCACGTCCCAATCCCGCTACATAAGCGGCAGGTGCCAGCAATACAACTGGACCTTCGTATCTCCTATAGATCTTCTAGGCACTTCCACTCCACTTTTCACACCTTTCTTACACCTTTGCCTAATAATCTTGAAGCTGTCAGTATCTCTGGTTTCCCTAATAGTCCATAAGAATCAAAGATAATCACTTATCTCATGGTCACATTTTGCATTACAATGGCAGTATTATCAGTGAAAAGGACTTACAGTCTTTATAAAACAATATCCTCATTTCAAAGAAATACTCTGATATTTACTTCCAATGCTTAGTGATGTTTTAACCTCTAACTGAATCAATGTTGGTTTACATATAAAAACACTGGTTGTTTAGCTTTCCAGCCAGTTTGTTCTAGAACATTCACTTAGCATGTTTGCTGGTGATTTGTATCATATTAAACTGTTTGTTTATGCTGTTTGTTTCTCATGACCTTTATAGTATTTTTAGTTTTTTTCATTTGGTGGGTCAACAACTACTACAATGCATTCCTTCACTAGATAATTGCAGGATGGGCCATATGCTGTGTCATAGTCACATTGTCTTGCTGACTACTAAAATTTGCCACACTTCAATTATGATTTGGTAACAGTTACAAAGAAATAAAGAACATTAATATGTGTTTTTATTAAGGGAGCTTTTGTGGATTAGAAAAATAGGATTTTTTTCCCTGTTTGTTGTTGCTACTCAGACACTTAGGCCCACATGTATGAAAACTGTTTAGGTCTAAAACTCACTTTGTTGCCCCTAGCCACCAATCAGAGCACCTTCATTTTGTCAGAGTATTATATAAAAAGAAAGAGGAGCTCTGATTGGTTGTTATGGCCAACAAAGTGAGTGTTAGACCTAGATAGTTTTCATACATGTGGCCATTTGACTTGAAGGGGTTTTCTCATGTTACTGTTTCACAGAGCCTGCTCATCACAGCCACCTTGAGACTCCCACTTCCTGTTTAGGCTGTAGGTGACTGCAGTGACTGACATTTCAGCTCTGCTATTCCTAGCAGAGCCTATTAGAAGAACATTGTAGAAATAGAGATTTTATTAGCAGGGAATATGGGCTACAGAGCTCTAACGTGTTAAAGTTTGTCAGGAAGAAACAAAAGCTCACATGCTGCTGATAAGACACAGCAGGAAATGACCTCACTATTCCAGCCAAGGCTGTTAGATCAAAGAGAGGTGGTTAGCAGTCTAAAAAGCTTCTGCAAACAAATGGGAAATACCCATTAAAATGGCCATAAATGCAATACCAGACCCTGTCAATAAACAGAAGTGGCATGGTCTTTAGGAAAACCTTTTTTTATCAGTCTGGATAATTCCTCTAGGATCTAGGGCCACATGTATGAAAACTGTCTAGGTCTAAAATTCACTTTGTTGTCTATAGCAACCAATCAAAGCGCCCCTCTCATTTTCCAGAGCACTATATGAAATGAAAGGGGCGCTCTGATCGGCTGCTATGGGCAACAAAGTGAGTTTTAGACCTAGACAGTTTTCATACATGTGGCCTATAGTTTTTCTACTTTCCAAACTTGCAACTAGTAAATGTATAGCAAGAAGAAAAAATGACTAAGTAGAATTTGTAACAACTTGACAGAAACAGTCTAAGGTCTTAAAGGGTTGTTCCCATAAAGCCACTTCTGCATTTGGGTTGGCTCATAGCAGAATGAAGAGCGGCACTTGCAGTGTACCTCCCCATTAATATCTGTAGGAGTTCTGAATATAGCTGAATAATTGTGCTTGGATATATTCAGAACTCCAATAGAAATTAACAAGGGAGAGTGCCTGAAAGCACCTTCCTCTCATTGTGTAACACTATCGGCTTGTAGCTAACTATGAGCCAACCTTAATGTGCAAATGACTTTGTGGGAACACCTGTTTAAAGTAGATGAAAAGTTCAAGATAGGACATTTATATTAGATTGTTGGAAGGGGGGCTTTCACTTGGCACCCCCCGTTGATTAGATTTTTAACCCCTTCACACAAAAGGACATACTGGTACATCCTGATTGCTGTTAATGACATGCAAGCGGACGTACTAGTATGTCCTGGAGATTGTGAAAGGCTCACGAATGGAGCTTGCACAATCCGCGCATGGAGTCAGCTGTATATTACAGCTCACTCCGTGTGCTGTCGACAGTGAGCGGAGCTTGCTTTACTCGCCATCGATTAACTGCTTAGATGTAGCCCTTATACAGCTCTGCATAAGTAAAAATAAAAAAGTTATGGCTGTCAGAAGATAGTGATACATAAATATTGTTTTACAAAAATACTTTTTTTTTTTTTTAAAAAGTGCTACAACATAAAAACTATATAAATTGGGTATTGGCGTTATTGTATTGACCCACAGAGTAAAACTAACATGTCACGAACACTGTATGGTGAGCACTGTTAAAAATAAAAACACTACCAGAATTGCTGTATTTTCTTCATCCTGCCTCCCAAAAAATGGATTTAAAGGTGATCAAAAAGCCTTGTCCCCCAAAATTGTAGCAATAAAAACTTCAACTCCTCAACTTCATCCAGCAAAGACAAGCCCATACCCAGCTCTGTAGACAGAAAAATAAAGAAAGTTATGGCTCTCAGATTATGGTGACGCACAAACGTGTTTTCTTTTTTAAATAAAAGTGTTTTTATTGTATAAAAGCAGTAAAACATGAAAATATATAAAATGGGTATCACTGTAATCGTATTGACCTGTGGAGTTAAGCTAGCATGTCATTTGTACCGCACGGTGACCGCGGTGAAAAATAAAAATAATTCTAGGATTGCTGTCTTTTGTTCATCCCGCCTTCCCAAAAGTCTTGATAAAAAGTGATCAAAGAATCACATGAACCTCAAAATGACACCATTGAGAACCGCAACTCATCCTACAAAATTCCTTATACAGCTCCATAAAAAAGGAACATAAAAAACTTATGACTGCTGGATTATGACAATATAAATAAGCAATTTTTTTTACAAATGTATTCCTATTGTGTTAAAGTAATAAAACATAAAAAACTATATAAAATTGATATCATGTTTACTTTTCTATGCGGTAGGTACAATTTATAATGTCATTTATACCACACGTCCCAATGCTAATAAAACTGTGAAACACCTGTGGGCCCAAAATGCACAGTAGTCGCTTATATGAGATCCATGAGGGGTGTTGAATCCAAAATGGGGTGACTTATGGAAGGTTTCACCCATTCTGGTTCTGCATTTGTGTAACAAATTTTAAGGTGCTTTTTTCCAGGATTGCTTGTGAAAATGAAACATTTTCAGCTAAAATTGCAGATTGTTGGAAAAAAAATACATTTTCCATTTTCAAAACCGAATGCAAAAAAAATCTGTAAAACACCTGTTTGGTAAATATACTCACTACACCTCTGGATATACTGTATTCCTTAAGGGGTACAGTTTCTTAAATGAGGTCTTTTAGGGCCGTTTATTAAATTTTAACATCTTAGGGTGTCTGCAAACCTGAAATGGCATTTAAAAAAATCCCGATAAAAATGAGATCCCAAAATCCAGTAAGTGCTTCTCCTATTCTGAGGCTGGTAGTTGAGCCAAATAGCGCACTAGGACCACATATGGGATATCTTTAAAACAGCAGAATCAGGGAATTAATGTTGAGTTGCAATTGCCTGATAACATTTACTGCGTACCAGTGAATAATAGATACAAATTTAAAATCTTCAGAAAAAGTGAAGTTTTACCTCCACTTTGCTTTAATTTCTTTGAAACCCCAAAGGGTTAAAAAAAACCTTTCTAAATGCTGTCTTGAATAGATTAAGGGGTGTATTTTCTTAGATGAAGTCATTTATGGGGGTGTCTAACATACAGACCAATCAAAGCCACATGAGAACTGGGGTGATCTCTAAAAATCTGTTTTTTTGTGAAAAATTGTTACAAAATTTCTAAGCTCCCTACTGATGTAAAAAAAATAAATAGAAAGACGTGTAAAAGTGATGCAAACATACAATAGACATATGGTAGATATGAGTTATAAATTTTGTGTGGCATACTATAACTAACTGTCTTAGATGGAGAAATTTTTTAACTTTGAAATTTTAAAAATGGGGCTGTGTCTTTTGGTCCAAATCTGACTGCATCCTGAAGGTGTTTAAAGGGGTTCAGTTGACCACTTTAGCCTCTGTATTATTTACACTACTCCATACATTAACATGTTTTACATCTAGCAACTGAAATGCAATGGTATAATAACTCTGTCCCATTTAAGTATTCTGTAAAATATTACACAAAGACATAGGTAAGCTGGCAGCCTGGGCAGCCAGATGAAATTCATGTGTAGAAATGTAATGTGCCCTGACCATAAGTTATGGCTAGATCCTCAGAACAAGTGGCAATGGGAGTAAAATACATATAGCAATGAGTTTTGTTTACTCCCTTAATATCAAATGAACATTAACACTAATAAACATATTTAGGGTCTCATGTATGAAAACTGTCTAGGTCTAAGACTCCGTCCATAGCAACCAATAGGGCTTTCCCTTTCATTTCATATAGCGCTCTAAAAAAATGAAAGGGGGGCTCTGATTGGTTGCTATGGGCAACAAAGAAAGTCTTAGACCTAGACGGTTTTCACATATGTTCCCCTAAATATTTTATTTCAAATTTCAAAAACCAACTCAAAAATATTAGCAATTTTTACTAGAGATTTTAAATTTAAGTCTCTACTAAATATGGTTGGCACATAACTCAGATGCCTTAAGTACTTTTTAACATTTTGGGTGACATGTATGAAGATCGTCGTGTCGAAGCTCCTGTTTTCACATTTTTTTACCGGGAAAACTGCACCTGATGTAGGTCGGTGCCGAAGTGCGCTCATAAATGCTCAATAATTTATAAATGATAATGATTTTACAGAAATTTTGCAAATCCTGTGAATATGGTTGTTTTTGGTTCTGTATCTGTACCAATTTAATTATTAAAAGGTTGTGCACAAAAAAAAATTCCATGAAATTTGTGTTGGGGGTGTGCAAAAAAAAAACGAAAAAAAACCCTCCGATATTTACCTACCTGTCTCCTGCCGATGGAATCTGCTCCTCTTGACTTCTGGGATCTCGTTCTTACACAGGAGATGCTCGTGTTCCATTTACAATGATGAGAACCTGGAGGTCAAGATAAAGGGATTGCCATTGGCAGGAGACAGCTTGGTAAGTTTTAGGGGGGATTTTTTTGGGGGGAAAACTATATAAGTATCCACTTATTTCAGGTATGGAGTGCTACCCTCTTCAGCCCCAATTTCGTGGAATTTTTTTCTAGTGGACAATCCCCTATAAATTTGCCCCCAAATTTGAAAAATTTACATAAAGGCAATTTTATTTGATGGGAATTTGCTAATTAGAAAGTATGTGGGTCAGTAATGAATTCCAGTCAGTTAATTGCCTTGTAACTAATTTACCATAGATAGCAGATTAAACATATCCAATATTAAAATCTAAAATTTCAGATCCTATTAAAGCACTTCCTGGATGCTTGGTGATATCTTTAGTTTAGTCTGATAATTATAGTACATATTAAAGGATGCATACATTACTTTTACTGCCGTTTTACACAGTGCTTATTGAAATATGCTTTCCTATTTTACACAGTGTTTGTTGGAATCTTTCTTATGTAAAGTATACTGTTATAGAATACAGTAGTTTAAAGTGTATGTATAATTTATGTACATATCAGAGAGCTGGATAAAAGCAACATCTATCTTCTTTAGTGGATTTTAAAAAACATAAAACGGGGGCCCCACAAATAAAAACTATTTGCAAAATTTGTCTGCAAACCCCAAAATAAATTAAAAAAATTTCCCCGGAACAAAAAAAAACAAAGACAAAGAACCCATAGCAACATCAACACCATGGGTGAAATTTCAGAAAAGAGCCCGCCCAAAAACACAAAAAAAAAACCATTTTTTTAAAGGCACTTTAACCCCAGTGAAAAAGGGGAAACCAAAATTTTGAGGGAACCATAAAAAATTTTGGCACCCTTGGAAAAACCTTTGAAATAGTAAAAATTGGGGCACCTAATCTATGCCACATAATCCCTTTTTGGCGAGTAACAATCATTTTTGCAAATTTGTTTCCCTACTTTAGGCGCTTTCTAATGTGAAAAGCCGGGGCAAAAAAAGCCCCCCAAGTTTTGGTACACTCCCATTTATTTTATATAGGGGCCCTAAAAGTCCAAATTTTTGGGCCCAAAATACACCCCAAAAAAAAGGCGCACCCCTAAAATTTTTTCCCTTTTTGCACTACTTTATGTAAAACCCAATATTTTGGGGTTGAAAATTTACAAGCTCCCCACAAATAGAAAAAACTTTTTTTGATAAAGAGTTAAAAAACACAGAGTATTTTTTTTGGCCTTAAAATTATATTAGGTACCCCTGAAATAAAAATAAAGCGGGGGAACAAAAAAATTATGTAAAGCAAAAAATTAAAGCTGGGGGGTTAAAAAAGGGGGAAAACTAAAACCAAAGTAAAGCTGTTGGGAAAAAAAATAAAAAGTTTTTTTTTTTTTTTTTGTTGCACAGTAGGGTGTTTTCCTTTACGCCCTTTTTAACCTAAGGCGAAAAATTTGTGGTTTTGGCCAAAAATTTTTGAGATTTTTAAGGCCTTTTACTATTTTACTAAATCTGGTATTGATTGTTAGAGAACTCCTTTTTCTTCCTGTTCTGTGTCATCAGAAATAGTAACAACACCAGAAAAGCAAACAAGGGAAACATTCCCAAACGAAAGAACAAAATGTTTTGTTTCCTTTTTTTTCACTTTTGATTGGTGTTTTTAAAAGTGCCTCTCTTTAGGTCTTTTAGACACCTCTTTAATTTCCATGCCTTCGACACTTAAGAAGCAGGTAATATTCCATACTTGGTCCATCCAAAAATATTCTCTATTTCTTGGCATATTTAAAAAAATCTTAAAAGGGTGTTCCATTTTTTCAAAATGCTTGTTAGTCAGTAGGGGAGAGTATAAAAAAATATATATATATTTTTTTTTAAAACTCACTTTTTAACCCCATTCCATTCCAGTGCTGTGGCTGCTGGTGATCTAGGCCAATGATGTCACATTTATTATTCACATGATCCTGCAGCTACTCTCAGGCCACAGTGGTCTCTTCTTATATATATCGCACATGACCATTGAAGTTTGTGATTGGCTGCAGGGTCATGTGAACAATGAATGCGACATCATTGGACAGGAGTATTTGGAACGGCAAACGATTTTTTTTCATCTTGTTTATCATGACAGTACAGAAGCTGTAACTATTTTTCTGTGGACATAGCCATATGAGGGCTTGTTTTTCTTTTTTTAGGTATTTTTTTCTTTGTACTGCCACCCTTTTGGGGTACATATACTGTATTAATTAACATACGCTATATGTTACCTCTGATGCCTGTTCAGACCTCCACATTTCAGGGAGAGGACAGGTAGGCTTATACAGGTTTGATCAAAAATGTACACTAAGAACCTCAAATTTTTCATGTATTCAAAGTAGCAGAAATGCTTTTCTAGAAATTCCTATGTTCCCTTTGATTGTTTTTAGTGCTTATAGAGTGCTAATGATATTGGGTTGTGTTTGTATTTTACTGCCACGAAAGCTTGCACCTATGCTAATTTTTTTTTAAAAAAATGTTTTGGATGTGCAGACCAAACATTGTTTTCCTTACTAGAAAAGTGTTCAGCAATTGATGTACGCACTAATTTTTCCTTAACTGATAATCAGATACCTCAAGCCAATATTAACACACAGTGGTCCACCTCTCACAAGCACATTGCCACAGTGGTGCAGTCCCATCGCTAGAATGCTGACCAGCCCCAGGGCCTACTCAGTAAGTATATATGTTTAAATGTACCCTACACTGTGATGTATAATGATATCAGAAGTCAGACTATCTTATTCTGTGTAAAAATTATACCTTGTTTCTATGTGTTTTTTGGTGCAGTTTAAAAATGTAATTAGAACTTATTACATTCTCTTTACAATGGCATTCGATTGTCTGTAGTCCAGTTGGCAGCATTACTAACATCTTTGGAATGTTTTCATGATAGCATAGAAACGTTTTTTGCCATTTAAAACTCGTTTTTTTCATATTTTGCTTTTTAAGTATATGTTGTGTTGCTTTTTTTTTATCTCCTCTGAGACACCCAGATACAGACTGTAGTCATGTCACAAGTTGTAAGTATGTGACACAAGCACAGTAAATAGTTTTTTTTGTACAGATATCCAATAAAATGCTTAGATAATGAGAAGCGGGTAAGGAGTGGGGGGAAGTGTCTGAACTTGTGTACTCAACACTACAATGTCCAGCTAACTCTATGTGATGCTCTGAGATGCACGGGAACATGGTGAATCACAACCACTTTTAAATCCAATCGAAAAACACAGCGTTGTTCCAGCACTCTTCTCGATGTCAGAAACATGTTTTCGCATGCGGTTCTTAAGAGTCTGACTAATGAAGCCGATGTATTGAAGGCGGCAGATGTTACAAGATAGAACATGTATAACATTATTTGTATTGCAATTAAAATATTGTTTAGTTATATGATTGTAACCATTAATTGCCATCAATTGACTCCTTTTCTAATGGTTACAGCCATATAATGAAACAATGTATTAATTACAATTTCCTCGATACGTGTCTCTGTTGCATCCTCACATTTTGCATATGCATATCCAGGGAATACTAACAGATTCAAAGTGCAAAGGGTTAATGCACTCAACACAGAAGCATATTGGGAGTTCATTTTTGCTTCACGCACTCATAAGGGTTTAAAAAAACACCTAAATTAAATTTTACATTACTAATCTTTTTTGTTTTTTTTCACATATGGAATTTGAACTTGTTTATCAAAGGTTGATACCAGGTGTTCTCTCTTCATTGAATTAATGAGCCTGAAATGCGTTAGTGATGTGGATGTTTTATTTATAGAAGAGTGCTTAAACAATGTTTTTCTATTGAACTTGAGTACTGTTGCAATGTTTTCCATTATCTTTTTAAAAAAATGTAAAATTGAAAAGCAGCATTAAGCCAAATAAATAATATAGCTTTATATTTATTAATACTTGAATAGGCTGGTGCTATCTATTAACATTAAAGTATAATAAAGCATTTTATTAGTAATAGAAAATAAGTCGTCGATTAATATTGGGATATGATATTGCTATTTACTGACATTGGGTTATAAAAAGCTACCTATTAACAATTAGCTTTAATAAAGTTAATCTGTTAACATTGGGGTATATTAATCGTTTCTATTAATATTGGAGTATGGAGTTATTTAGTAACATCTGAGTTTATAAAAGTTAATAGTTAACACTGAGCTTTGATAAAGTCAATCAATTAACATTGAACTATAATAAAGTTTTGGGGAATGATTTGACATTGGGTATTAAAAACTATTTAGCTATAATAGCTTCGATAAAGGCTGTCCTTTAACATTTGGCTAATAGATTAGGTTCTCTAAAAACATTAGCTGTCTATTAAAATTGGGATATAATAGCTTGTTTTATACCCCAATGGTATTACATAACTATTTATTAACACTGATAAATGATAGACTATTTATTAATATCGGGGTAAAGGATAAAGCCATCTTATAACATTAGCATATAATATAGCTATCTATTAACAATGGGGTAAAGGAAAGCGCTTTCTATTAAACAGCAAATAAATGTAATCTTATTCTGAAGTATGTAAACTTCTTTTCAAGCAGGAAGAGCTGAAAGATGATGATATGGACTGCATTGTTGGCCATGATGAACTGACGTCATCCTATGAAGACACTCTATCGGCTTCCACCCAGCCCCCCGCAATCGATCAGAGCAGAGATGCGCAAGAGTCGGTACCTGCAGAGAGCACCGATAATGTACGGATGGAGATCTTGGACTTGGAAGATATGACTTTTCACTTGATAGAGTATCATTTCCCCCTCATCTCAGCCAGCCTGGGGGACATGTACACATATAATTGAGTTTTTAAATGCAGATATTTCTGGATATAGTATATATATTATCCTGGATGAAAAAAGGGATTTTTTTTTTTAATTTAGCTTAACATGTTGCATGAACACAGAGCAAGCTGTTTTATAGACGATAGTCCTAAAATGTAACTTTTCAATTTAGTAGGGACCAGTGATATTGCTTAATACCTCAATTAAATGGGTTGTTGGGGTGTGCTAAGTTAATAGACTGGAGTCTGTATAGACAAGTGAAGGTTTGGGTGTTCACATTCCCACCTATCACTAGAACAAGTTGCAGTGCTGACCAGACTGTACATTTTAAGTGTGTAGGGCCCCATGTATGTGGGCTTTTCAGCCCTTTTCCCATAATGCCTTGTGATATGCAGATGCTAAGTAGAGGGCTAAAAGGCAAAACAAGCTCTACAAGCCGTTCGTTTGTTCGGTGCTCTCCTTAAGGAGAGATCTTCCCTTTAGGGCTCCATGTATAAAATCTAGGTGCCTATAGCAACCAATCAGAGCTCTCCTTTAATTTTTACAGAGCACTATAGGAAATGAAAATGGGAGCTCTGATTGGTTGCTATGGGCAACAAAGAAAGTCTTAGATCTAGACGGTTTTCATACATGTAGCCCTTAGTTTTTACCAACTAAACACAATTCATTCTGCCAATAAAGTCTCTAATCCTTTAATTTGAATGAAAAGTGCACCTTTATGCCACAGCAGTGGGCAATTTATATGAATGATAAACATTTTAATGTCAGATTTATATATGGTGTATTATGTACCTCAAAGACTTTTTCCATGTTTTAGTACGCTCTATGCTGTGAATTCCCAAATCACTTGTATTGTTTACATATATTAAATCTATTGTATACCTTGCAATATAGAAAGAATTTATAACAAATACTTACAACGTGACAAATTATATATAAATGTTATATGAACTTTAACTAAAAATAAGAAGTATAAAATGCAAAGCTAAGGCCCTGCTCAAATCTGACTCAAGACTCCATCATAGATGTCACATTATTTGACAGGAAAAATACTGCTGCGTGCACCTTTTTTTGTGTCAAGGTGTCAGATACCTCCGGGGAACCTGGCGGAGCCCTTTCAGTCAGTGTGGTCTGTTGAACACTGTTGTTGTCTGTCATGCAATAGATCCAGCAGAACATTGTGGCTTCCATTTATAAATGTGAATAGATCTTTATATAGTAGGGAAAATTTTAAAAAAGATTTTTATTGTTACCAGTTTTGTGGCTAAAATATTATCAGACGTGCATGAAACTAGAACTATAAGTAACAGTAAATCCACAGCATATAAGACATTGAAATACAGGGCAGGAGTAACATGCAGAGTTATTAAAAATGATATCCAGATCTTTCATTAGAGGGGCCTTCCCATCTATATAGTTAGAATATGACATCACTTCCGAATAGTTGGAGATCTAACTGTGAAGATCTACACCAGTCCCCACAAAAAAGGGACACTGTTAACCACTGCAGCTCTTCCATAGCTTTCTGCTGGGTAACTTTAGGGCAGCCCTATTTACTAGCACCTAGGATTCATGGATAGGGCTGACTTCAAGATAGTACACAAAGTTAGGCTATGAGTGCAAAAAAGTAAACCACCACCAAATGAGACCCATAAAGTTAGAGTATATTCACACACCGTACTTGCGGGGCGTACTTTGGGGTGTAATTGCGCAATTGAGTGCTATTCCCAGGTGCACAGTACACACCCTTAAAAAAAGTGACATGTCACTTCTTTCGGGGGCAATAAAGGTTAGTGGGAGTCAGACTAGAGCACTGTTGAAAGTAATCGCAGGCTAGCAGGAGCTTTCAATAGCAGGTGTATAGCAGTGCACACAGGTACGCGCCACTACATGCCGTGTGAACCTGGCCTTATACTATATTAACTGAATGAGATTCAGACACAGAGCCCAGATAGTTTTTATGCCCCTCTTAAGGACCCAGCAAATGTGTTGTAGTATCGGCCTAATTTTTTATACCCTATCCGGGCATTGAATCTACAACTCTTGACCTGTAAGACCCACAGATTACAAAACCCTTGGGCCAAAGTATATGTGCAGAGAGATATTTTAGTTATGTCAACACCCTCCCCCCTTTTCAAAATTTCTGACTCATCATCAAATATGTGTCAGATGTGTATAATGGGGAATTAGGTAGAGCAGAGGAGATATAGAATAAAGCTCGAGCCATTATTAATCTATGGGTGTTTGATCCTCGATGACAGAGATTTTGTTTGGACACATAGGGCCACATGTATGAAACGGTTTAGGTCTAAAACTCACTCTTTTGCCCATAGTAACTTATGAGCAAAAAAGTGAGTTTTAGACCAAAACAGGTTCATACATGTGGCCCATAATGGCAATATTTCCTAACATTATAAGAAGGGATAGGCTAAAAAAAAGACGTTCCCTTCTTAAAATGCTAGGTGCACTCTATTTTTGTACCATTTTTACTCCAAAATATAATTAGCTTTTTATAAATGATCTGTGGTAAATCTTTGAAGAGCACTATAGGTGAATACATTTGTTTTCTTTTACATTTATATTTTCGTAATAGAAAAAAATATTATAAACTGAACTAATAGGGGATCAAGTGTGAGAAAATCGATAAATATTGTCTATAAACAACCAATCCCTTCAATACCATAGACTGTATAAATAACTCCAGAGAATTAAAAGCAAGGTTAAGTAAATTGATATTATATGTTCAAATTATTATAAATGTCGTACGTTACATGTTTTTTTTTTTCAGTATCACCCTATTTAAAGTAACTGAGTTTTTCAAACTTTAAGCTTATAGGAAGTAACTAGGAACATAACACCAGCATTTTATTTCAGGTTTACCACTTGTTTCATGTTCCTTTCATTCAAAAAAAAATTATAATAAAATAACTTCCCTTTAATAGGCCATAGAGTTAAATACAGCTTCAGTTTCCTGCCCCTTAGCTGTAGCCTATTGAATAAGGATTTATACTATACTTGTTGACCTTGATACTTGCTATTGTCAATGCCTGGCTACTTTCCTGAGCATGAACATAAATACTAGAAAACATATGTACACATGGCATAAAAAGAAAAATGCACACATTTTTCAGTATCCAATTCAAAGCATGTGTCCCTTTGCTTGTTTTTACTTTGATGTGTTTACGTCGTGTGCATGTTTTTTATGTTTATTTTCATGCATTTCTTAGTACATCCCACTTTGTTTTGTTAGAAGTTTTTAAAGCTTTATGTGTTACATGGCACGTCAAGAATATATACACATAATTGATACCTTTTTTCCAATCTCCATGGTAAAACCACATGCATAAAACGAGTTTATGCATCAAGGTTTCATAGGCGCTTTTTTTAATGTATTGCCTAACGGACGAAAAAACGTAAAAAAAAACATGCACTGCGTCTGAATGGTGCATACAGTATTTTCATAGAAAATAATAAGGTTTTTGAAATGTGTTTTTTATGCATATTCCAAAAAGAGACTTGTCAGTTGCTTAGTTATTATTGTCATTTGGTAACTACTCCACAGTTTTTAAAGATCATGGTTGAAGTGAGTCAAGTCCATCTACATACATCTGAATGGGTACAAAGTTTCTGATGCATAAAAGTGGTATACATAGAGACCAGGTGTATTTTATTTTATTTTGATCCCAGCTGGGATCTGTTTATTGTGATCCTGTGAGATCTAACGTTAGGTAGGCCTAAAATGTTCATACTGAAATCATGGCTGCAGTTTTTACCAAACCTATGACAGTTTTGATGAGTTCTGGATGAGGTCTGCTATGTTTCTGTTGGGTATCTGTTTTAAACTGGATAGAGCAATGTAGTATGTCTTGCTATCCTGACGATAATGAAGTAACAGAAACCTAATAAAATAACTAAGGGGCCGTTTACACGGCAGTGGACAAATACCGGCCGGTTTGCCGGCCGGTATTTGTCCGGTTTTGCGGCCGTCCCCACGGCCGCGGGGGGACGGCTTTTCTCCGCGATGAGCGGAGAACAGCCCTCCCCCCTCCCATTGAGATGCACATGTTCTGTCCGGACACCGGACGGAAGATTGTGCATGTTCAATGTTTTGCCGCCGGTCCGCCGGCGACAAAACCGCCGGGCGGAAAACCCCACTGCACGGGTTTTCCATAGAGCACAATTGTGCTCATTTTCGGCCGGTATTTCAGGCGGTCGGAAAAAACGCAAACCGGCTGAAAAACCGGCCAAAAACCCGTGCAGTGGGGACATGCCCTAACATTGTTGTAAACAGAGCATGATGCTGTCTTGTCTATCTAGTATAAAACAAAAGAAATAAAAATGTTGGACTCATTCTAAGCCAGTGGGGGAGAAAATTATGGATTTTAGTAAATGATTAGAAAACCACCAAACATATCATGAAGGGTCATAATGAATCCATCAGAGCATTCTCTTGGATTCTATAGAAATTGAGCTATTATGGTGATGTTAACAATGCCTCAAAGACCTATATAAACAATGTACTATAGCAAAAACACAATATACAAAGTAAATCACATAAGTAATATAAGCAATAAAACTTTAGTTTTTGTTCTAGTTTCTAACATAAAAAGGAAAATGTATCGTACAGAGGATGTAGTTAGAAATTCCTAACTCAATTAAGTTTGGTTACATCACGGTTTAATTAGAATTGGTACTCATGGACCACCAAACTAGTAACAGTCTTTGATTTCTTCTAAATTGGTACTAAAGGCAGTTGTCTTTTACTTTAATTTGCCTTACAGTGTAAGTGACGATGACCTTGTGACCAGATCTCTGAGGAAAGATTTGTTGCTCATTTCAGACCTTCATGTGTGGTTTTTCTTAGAAACAAATGTAAAATCGTTCCAATTGAATAAGCAGAAAAGGAAGGGCTATTGTATTTTGCTGTTACACGTACGATGGACGGTCGGAACCATCTGTGCCTTATAATATAATTGTTTTCTGGTTTGCTGTAGTCAGCTTGTTTAAGGCTGATAGGACCATATTTTCTCTTTTTCTTTTGCCAACTAATTTGTCATATCTGTCTGAGTATGAGAGGCGAAGTGGGAGGAGTTGTGCAGAAAACAGATTGCGGAAACTTTCTAGAAGAACAGTGTTGGCAGCAAGTGGCTTTAAGTTGGCAGTAAATGATAGTTCTGCTCAATCAGGTCATATTTCTCAGATGTGTCAACTGTTTAGTGACTATTCATTTTCTAGCACATTCGGATAAAACATTGTCTCGTGTAAACATGTATGGGAATGAAAGCAAAACTTGAGCAAAATTAAGTACAGTTGTTCCTTGATATATAATGTTTTTTTAACATACATTGGTTGTTCCAGATACAGTTAATAATGTTAAAACCATAACTTTATGGAAAGCTGGTAATTGATTCTGAAACCCCAAAATGTCACCCATCATAATTCAAAATGAGCATTTAAAAGAAAAAAATAAGCAGGTAACTAATCCAGATAAATCCAGATAAATGAGCTGTAGAGCACTTTCTATTTTGAGAATAGGCACTTCTTTGAGTCATGTATTTTATGCACAATGTACCAGAAAAAAAAGAAAATGGCCCCCAATGTAGCAGCTTATATTGCACATGTAAAGAGCAGTACAGAACATATAGTACCGCACTTTACTATAGAGAGGCGCTACTAGACCATCATTCAATACATGCACTTCACTAATACAGATGTTTTACAAGTAAAATGTTCAAAAAAACTTGCAGAGTCTTCCAGGCACATATGCAGCAGATGCAGCAATTTCTGTGACGTATATTGAGTGTCACATCAACATACAATATCCCATGAGAGACCTTTATATATTAAAAATATTATATCCTGAGGCCATTGTAACTTGAGGGATCACAGTACTGTATAATATGTCCAGAACTGTATGACAAATGCAAAATGGTTTCCATGGGCAATATGTGAACAAAAGTAGGAGTTTTTCATAAAATATCCGTTATCATACTTTACCTTTGTCCCATGCATCTATACCATTACTTGTGTGCACTATACAACTGTATGAGCATTATATAGCCATATAGTGCACAATACTTAAAGAGAACCTGTCACATAGTTCATGCCTCCCTTGCTGAAGACAGAACAAGCTAGTGACAGACATGCTGTTTCCAGTGCTATGACCCTTATTCTGTAAGATACAGTAGTTTCAGAGCATATAGGGCGACATGTATGAACGTTGGCACTGACAGGTCCGTTCTAAATTGCTTTAAAGGGGTCTTGCCAAGAAGTGAATTCCTTACCTAACAGGCTAATACTCCCTTCTTGAGGCTTGAAAAAAGGGGCGTTGTGTTTCTGTGTTTAAAAAAACAAGTACCTCCTCTGTGATGTTATCGCTCTACCTCCCATGCACGTTCCTGATACTCAGTCTCTGTAGTTGAGCAAACCTTGTTTAGGTAATCCACAGAGGAGAACTGTATTGTGCACAAGCTTTATGCGTTTTATTTCTCCCTCTGATGTGCTCAGGAGAGACGATAATCTCAGCAGGCAGCCTTCTTTAATTTCTTCACGAACGGCTGAAGGTGGAGAGGGAGGGGGCTGAGCAGAGAGCCAGGGAGCATCTGCATGTTTACTCAGATAATTACAATACAACCAGTGTATTCTCTATACAAAAAATACAGGATCTTTCTCCCCAGTCCCTTCAAAGCTCATTCATGTTCCCTGCCATCAGATTAGAAGTGCAAACAACGCAAGCGCTGCCAGATCAGCTCCTGTAAGCTGTTGGTCATGTCTAATGTAAACTGTCAGGAAACCAAGGGCATGTAAGGAAGGCTGTAACTCTCAGAGGCTTCACTTTTTTTGATGACATATATTTAGAAAAGTGATTAAATACCCATTTTGGAGGATCCCACGTCAACATTAGATCGTGGCAAAACCCCTTTAAGGCAGTGTAGAATGCACCAGAATGTATGAACCTGTTCTTCTGCAGTTCACACATACAGGCACAGTCTAATGTCAATATGACAAGTCTGGCTCAGGCACCACCTATAACTTGGTCTGGCTGTTCTAACTGTTCTGCGCCTAGATTTGGCATCAAAGAATCATAAATGTGTCTACATTTATGAATCTAATACATAAATCAGTGGCACACTAAAGACTAAGTAAAACCTCAAGTTATATAGGAAATAGGAAATGCTTTACAGCTAAGGAAAATATGAAAAACCTGGGACTCTTAAGTTTACAGAAATTTGATCAAAGATTGAAATTAAGCTCACCTCCCAACACGTCAAGGGGTTCCCAGAGCAGGTGAGTCCCTACACTAAAACATGTTACCTTACTAGGAGTCCATTCAGACTGCCACTTCCCCAGGAGTGATAGGAACCTGCAATTGAGTTAACCTGCACATATTTATATGAGGTGGTTGAGTGCAGCAAGCCAATGAGATTGCCATCTCCCAAATAGACTACAAAATGTAAAAGGCTGTGCACATCTAATATATACTTTGAAAACGTAAGCATAGGTGCACACTGAAAGGCAATGACATACATCTAATACATAAATCAGTGGCACCTATGCTTACGTTTTCAAAGTATATATTAGATGTGCACAGCCTTTTACATTTTGTACATTTATGAATGTGATGCAACACACCCGCAGAATGCCCCTAATCATTGGTGCATTACAAAGTGTCTTTGGCGCATTACAAAGGCACTTATCGCGCCAAAGTTTGGAGTGCACCTGTTCATACATTCTTTTTGGCTCAAAGTACACCAGAAAACTGGTACAGCCCCATTCATATATGTCACCCTTAAAGGGGTTGTCTCACTACAAAGATTGCTTTTTATGTTAAATATCTTGCAAAAACAAGTCTCTTTGCAATATATGTCCATTAACAGTGTCCTACCTATTCTGAGATATCCCCTCTTGTATGGGCTGCATCAGCTCCTCAGGTCGCTATAGCTACAGACCTGTTTTATGTATCCTGATAGGCTGCCAGCACTGGTTGCTATAGCTACAGACCTGGCTTCTACTGCAGCCTAGTAGAAGCCAGTAAACACGCCTCTGAATTGAAAATGAAACCAAGAAAACAGGACTGAGGTAACATGAATCAATGTAGTGAGACAACCCCTTTAATGTTCAAATCTGGTAGTTTGCAGCCAGAAAAGAGTCCAAGTTATTCATGAGCAAGTGTTAGCCCCACCCATCAGTGGCTAGCCCCGGACAGTCATAACTGATTCAACCCTTAACTTTGAATAGGTAGAAACATTTTGTCTAACTGTCAGGTGGGTGGGGCTATCATTGACTGGGCGGGGCTAACACCTGCTCTTTAATAAGCTGAATTCTTGTCTGGCTGAAAACTGCCAGATTGGAGCATTAAATACTCTAAAACTACAGCATCTTACATTATAAGGGATACAGTGCTGGAAACAGCATGTCTGTCACTAGCTTGTGATGTCCTCAGCAAGAGGACAGGTTCCCTTTAAAAAACATAAAAGTTAGATATTTGATATTATTATACAGATCTATGCAGTCACTTACCTCAGTGCCTACATTCGAAGGTGTTGTGTTTGACTAATATTGCACAACTCTTACCGTTTTATAGATAAACATCGTGAAAGTCCACTTAAAAGTTGAACGATATCCGTTTACAAAGTTAATCTGTCTGATCATCACAGGAGGAGTCATATCAGGACTGGAGCATTTTAGACAAGCAGTATCACTAGAGCAGTAAATGCAAATTTTAAAAAAGTCACCGCATTCCAACAGTAAAAATTAAAAAGAAGGTGCACTTTATTGAAATTGAATAAAAAAGCCTCTATTGTTGAACTTAAACATTGCAATGATAAATGATATGGGTCAATGAAGTACATCTTTTTAAATTTGACTGCTGGAATGCTGCAACTTTATTATTGGACTTTGTGTTCTTGGCAGGACCAGGCAGCTAGCACCCACATATTTCTGCTTTGATGTGAACACTGCATTTTTTCTGTTTTTTAACAGCTAATGTACTGTAGTTATCCTTGTCTGCTATAGTTGTTTTAGAGCATTTGTCAGGATTATAACCGGGTGAAAAAAGTTATATCTAATAAAATCAGCATTAACTTCTAAGATGGGAACATGCTGAAAGCTCATAGGAACATAGTACATGTCAATATAAATTTGGTGAGCTATTGGACTAGGTTAGGAAACTCTTTTTTTAGATTATCATAGGATATGGGATGATTTTGGGGTCAGTGATTTAACTAATCTTTTTGCCATCTATGCTGCTTTAGATTTATAAAGATCCCAAACTGTGATATGTTGCACAAAATGAATTGTAAGTTCTTTTATTTAAAATCAGCTTTTACATGCGTTAGTTTTGTATGAAGTCTAAGTTCCAATTTAAGCTGTAATAAATAACTGTTATATCCTGAAAGAAGGAAACAAAACATAATTATTTACTAAACCAAAATGCTATTTAAAGCATTGTCACATTGTCAAACTAAACCAATCCCCAAGTGTATAGTCGTGGTTGAAAATTTGTGAACCCTTCAGAATTTTACATATGGCGAAAGGCAAAAGCATGTGAACCTTTGCTTTCAGTGGTCCAGTATGATCCCCGTGTGCAGCAATAACTGTTTCGAAACATTGCTGCTAATTGTTGACTATTCCTGCACATCAGCTTGGAAAATTTTAGCCCACTCCTCTATACAAAACAGCTTCAACTTTATGTTGGTGCATTTCTTCCAATGAATTGCTTGCTTCAGACTCTTCCACAACATTTCTAATGGATTAACGTCAAGACTTTGACTTGGCCATTCCTAAACTTTAAGGTAGTGTCCCGACATAAAATATGCTCATTAGTCCATTGGGGAATTAAAAAAAAAATAGAATAAAGAAGAAAACTTAGCTCTTAAATCCTTCCGCTCCATCGCTGTTCCTGTGATCCCGGCAGATGACTTTTCAGTTAATTTTTCCATGTGGTATATCCAGCACATGACGGCTGTGGCCTGTGAATGGCTGCAGTCGTCATGTGAAGAATTAACAGGGAAGTCATCTACCGAGATAATCGAGACGGCTGCATCGATGAATCTGGAGAGTTTACAAGTTAAGCTTTCTTCTTTTCTTCTATTTATTTTTATCATGCTCCAACGAATAAAGAGCATTTGTTAGCATCAGAACATCCCTTTAACCTTTCCATTCTCTGGTAGAAGGACTTGTGTGCTTAGGATTGTTATATTGCTGTGTGAGCTATATTCTTTTGAGATTCAACTCCCAGACAGAGGTCCTGATTTTTTACTTTAAAATTTGCTGTTATAAATACAATTAATTGTACCATCAATGATGGCACACTGTCCAGCACAGATGCAGCAAAACAGACCCAATGTTACATTAACACTATCACCACCACTGTTTTTAACAGAGGGTATGAGGTTTTTATACTGGAATTCAATATTTTCCATTCTCCAAACATAACACTTCTTATTTAAATGACCAAGTCTAATATTCTTGACCCATTTGTTTGATATGATTCTCTTTATCTGCTTTTATTATTTATTTGAAAATCTGATGTGGTTTTATGCAGAAATATAGAACATTCAGAATGGTTCACAAGTTTTCAATCACTCCTGTAGTAAAACAGAGTATTCCTATCTGGAGACATTTATCGAAAGTATATGCCACAACTATATTATGGATGCTAGATCCACTCCCAGGGCTACCACCTATCAGAATAATGCCGTTCACGTCTTCCCTGTTCACACTCCAGAACAATAGACCATACATATGGCTCTCTACATTGTAGTTTAGGTTAGTTGTTGAATTAGCTGAGCATTTCAATAATTCCATAAACTACAATGACTAAATGGCCAGGAGATCCCAGTCTGCTGCATATAGGCATCCCGAAGATGGCTAATAGAACATTCATGTGATTAGCCACTGGACATTAGCAACAATTTTTTGGACAAGCTGATCAAAACCATACAGTATAAAATAATTGGCTGCAAGTTGTGCTCCCCTGCTTTAAAGCATATTTTACTTCCTGCCACATACAAAACTTACAGGGGCCTTGTGTTTTTCATTAAAACGCTTTTCCCATATCTGTATTACTTTTTTTTACTCAGCACTAATGCGTGTGCAGAACTTGAAATCATATTGGTTTCCTGATCACTAGCACATTCCTTGGCCATTCTTTCCACTCCTATGACAGTCATTTACCTATAGTGCACTACCATAGTTACACTTCTCTTTAAACACTGAGCCAATACAGCTTATACATTGGATGCACTGACACAGAACTGTGCTTACTACCAGTTGTAACTATACCCTCTTGAAAGACAGTGGCATGTAATGAGCACAGTCCTCTGGATCATTGACTCTAGCTTGCATGAGCTTTATCTTTGCATAGCAAAGGATTTGCAGACAGTGTGCAAGGGGATAAAAAGGAGTGACCAGGGGGTGTACTGATGACCGGGAGATCACCACAACAGCAATATTTTATAAAGGTTTATACAGGTCTTCTAGAGCTGATTAAATGAAAAAGATACACAATTTTGGAATTCAGTAGCACTGTGAGGTTTGCTTATTGATTGGTAATTAAAGTGCAAACTAAATGATCCTGTTTAGAGCTATATTTATATATGGTGCTGCCACGGGCACTATGTTTGTTGATACACTCTAATCAACCATAAGCCTTTGCCACCAACATACTTATTCTCCATTATCCAATATCCCCTTTTCATTATTTCTATAGAAAAAAAAGTGATTCTTAAAAGTAAATGCATCAGATCTGTTACAATTAAAGAGGTACTTCCATCTCATTGATTAGCTTTAAACATTTATGTAAATAAAGACTATTCGTAAATATGTTGCGGATTCCATTTTATGTCATTTCAGAGTTAGAGCAGTTCTTATCTCCTACTTGCTTACGTAAGCTTTTCTAGTTCCTGACCTCTCTCTGCTCTAGCAGTAGTTGGACTGGGACATTACTCTATGCTGTGTCTTTTTTTCAGTCTCTGATCTTATCTGTCTAATGAGAAAAATTTGAACCCTTAGGCTACATGGTAGTGGACAAAAACGACCTGAAAACCAAATTCCAAAAACGTTCATAAAACTGAGGGCGACATGTATGAATTCGAATGCGTACTTTTTTTTTACTTGGCGCCAACACTCCAGTTCTAAATAGATATAGAAGAGTGTAGAATACGACATTATGAAGATTTTTGGCGCATTACATAGAGCTTAATGCGACAAACTTTGTATGGGCATAGAGTGTAATGCGCAATGTAATGCGCCAAAAATCTGTCGTATTCTACACTCTCAGAATCTCATAATCCGAGCACTGAAACATTAAGAGGGCGACATGTATGAATTCAAATGCGTACTTTTTTTTTACTTGGCGCCGACACCAGAGTTCTAAATAGATATAGAAGAGTGTAGAATACGACAGATTTTTGGCGCATTACATAGAGCTTAGTGCGCCAAATTTGGCGCATTACACTCTTCTATATCTATTTAGAACTGTGGTGTCGGCGCCCAGTAAAAAAAAAGTATGCATTTGAATTCATACGTGTCACCCAAAGTGTTTTGTCCACTGCCTGTCAAAAGCTGCTGAAAAGATGTCGCTTTTTTGGCACATTTTGCAGGTTTTACATAGACTCCAATAGTAAATTTTCTGCCCTGTTCTGGTGTTTTTTGCAACATGTTTCAAAAAACGGTCACAAAAAAAAACGAGCCCAAAAAAAAAAATTCTTGGGGCAGTAAACATTTTTACCAAAAAAATTTATGGGACCCCTTTTTTTAAACATTGTTTAAAAAGAAAAAAACCCGAAAAAATTTATGTTTTTTTCTGTGCAGTGGAGACATAGCCTTAGAGTTATTAGGGGAAACCCTTTTAAAATCCTGTCATGTCTTCGAGACATTTATTCTAAATTTTAAAAAAAAAAACAAGCCAACATGTTCTGGCAGGGTGCAAGTTTTTTTTTTCTCCCTCTCTAAAAGCTTCCTCTCATTTTGACAAAGTTTTTTTTTTCACAACCCTCAAAGTAGGGGGTACAGGCTGAAGGTTTATCACTCTTATATCACCCAACCTCCAGGTTTGAAGAGAATGAAGAGTGAAAACAGCCAGATGGGGAAAAAAAAACTATTTTTTGTCTATATGGATTGCTGTTATGACCGCAAAAAACACGTCCCTTCCTCTTCAGCAGCAGTAGATCTGCTCTCAGGGTTTAAAGTAGCATAGTCAATGCATCATATAAGCCATACAGATGTCAAACCAATATGCTTAGTTCAATATAGTATAATAATGTATTATGTATGACATCCTATCACATTTTTTTTATGAGGGAAGTAAAACAAGGCGAAAGGAAAAAGCCTTTGCTTTAGTAAAGTTGGCAACTTGGCTTTAATGTCCTGCTCTGATGTACAGGCGGTAATATAGCTTTACTATGCACAACGTCGTGAACCGAATGATCAAACATAGTTTAACAATCCCTCCATAATGCTTACAGGTTATTCTTATTGTGCTTTTTTTCCTTTGCTTTAAAACAATCATTTACTGAAAAGTTTTTTTCGAAACTTGTATTTTTAAATACATTGTATGTGTTGTCAAATGCACGTGTTTTACTGTTTTATAATAGGATCCTTTTCTAAACTTTCAAGCTGTTTTTTTATTCCTGAATATATTAATAAACATTCTTCAAAATAACAACTGTCTTCGGCTGAATTCTTCTTGTTTGTGCAGCTGTGTCAAAGTGTAGGCTTTCACGTAGTTAACTTGTAAGAAAACAGACAGAAGGAAATGCCAAAATGAAACATTGACACAAACTATTCTGTGGAAAATGTGTTTTTCGTCAAGTAAGTTTGCTAATTGACTATCCCTTTTGAGTTCTCTGCTTCTTGTCTTGTAAAATGCTCCTCTATATTACAGTTCAGTTCTGAAAACAAATTTCAATTTATAAGAATTTCCAAATTTCTCTCCTTTGTAATTCTGATTTTTCCCCTTTTAAATCTTTAAAAGCTGGAAAAAATTCTAACTTCAGTCGTACTACCACAAATGACTGTAATAATTGGTATTGTAACACATTTCCACAGTTGCTACTGGGAACATAGAAAGTTGCCAGGGAAAAGCTTAAACCCAGCTCCTGCGAGTTTGCATATGTAAGGTCACTTACATAATGTACACAAGGCCTAAAAAATTTTTTTTTATTTTTTAACAAGTTATATTAAAGGGGTTGTCTGGCTAATGTTGCCTTTTTTGTTATCCAAGTGTACTTCTATCCAATAAAAATAATTAAAAAAAAGAAATGTTATACTTACCTCTGTCTCCTGTCACCTTGGACCCAACGCCGTGCTATCCACACTCTCTGCTGGTCTACTGTTTTCTTCTGGTCTTGATCCAAATGGGACATCATGTGCCATTGGCTGATGTCACCTTTTGGAAGAAAGTGTGGAGTGATGTCAGCTAAAAACATAAAAAATAGAGTCACTTAGCAGCCAACAATGTGTCTTGGCAGGATGCAAGTTTTGCTCTTTCACTAGAAGCTTGCTCTCTTGATCAATACATCTAGCTCACATTTTTAGTCATACATCCCGTTTGAACATTGTCATTGTTTTAACCCCATTCACAACATTGGACAGACCTGTACGACCTGGCGGGAAGTGACTTCCCGCACATTGACGTATAGGTATGCTTTGTACATCGTGCGGGCTCCCATCTGGTCCAATGCTGGCCATTATCCCCATAGCTGCCGCGATCAATCGTGATCATGACAGCTAAGGGAAAGACCCAAAGAGAGTGAGCTCCCTGTCTCCATCGGCATCTCCACGATTTAAGCCTGACAAAGGCTTTGTGCTTTGAGTAAAGTTTGTATGGAGTAAGGATCTATACTGAATGGCAGGCTGCAGCAACAAAAAAACAATGTACCTCTTTTTACCCTTATGCTTCTTCTAGAGATATTTGATATATATAATATAGGTTAAATTGAATACTTGTGTATGTGATGGTGTTGTATACAGGGCGTGGAGACTCTGCGACCGTGCCAACAGGAGGTATGCTAAATATATCTAGTGGCTTCTTTGTTTTATTAAAGGCTTCTGGGTTGCTTGTGATGTCACTATGACTGGCTGATCCCTGTGGGCATGCCCAGGCATAGTGATTGACAGTTACTATGGATACCTGTACTGCTATGCACTGGTATCTATTGTAACGGTGATCTAAAGATCACTGATACAAGTCCCTTATGGGGACAAGTTAAAAAAAAAACTGAAAAAGTACAAAGAAAGTAAAAAAAGTATAACACAAAAAATAAAAACACATACACCCCCCTTATCCCCTTACAAATGGCAATCACCCCCCAAAAAAATAAAAAAGTACGCATATTTGGTATCACCGTATGCATAATGACTTACCTTATAAATCTGTCAAGAAATGGAATAAAAAGCAAAAAAAAAAAAATCATAAATGCAAAAGTGGTACCAATTAAAATGTCAGTTCATCCAGCAAAGGAAAAGCCCTTACACAGCTCTGTATACTGAAAATAACAAAAGTTAGGGGCCATTCACATGGCGTGTTTGGATCTGATTTTGGATCTGTGTTGGATCCGAAAATCGCATTCAAAAATGCTGCGTCGATCAGATCCTTAAAAGATCTAACACGTATCCAACATACAGCTGTGTTTAAAATAGGGCTCCTGTTGCGTCTTCCGGACCAAGAATTGATATGTCAGTTCTTGGGACGGATCCGAAAGATGCAGTGAGACAAGCATCGGCGATCACTCCTGTTAACGCTGATGCGTGTTTCATGTTAAAGGCAATGTAAATCACATTGCTATTTATAGATGTGTGTTTGGGTCCTTTTGGGGTCCGAGAGATGGATCCAAACACGCATCTAGAAGTATATGTTCACACGGACTCAACACGCCGTGTGAACATACCCTTGTATCAGAAGATAGCGATGCATAAATATTGTTTTACACAATAAAACATCTTTTTTTGCAATCGCTTCAGACTGTGGTGATGTAAAAACATATTTTCCTTAACCCTTTAACCCCTTAAGGACCCAGCCTGTTTTGGCCTTCCTGACCCAGCCCCATTTTTGAAATCTGACATGTGTCCATTTATGGAGAATAACTTTTTGACACTTTTACCCATCCATGTATTCAGAGATTTTTTTCTCGTGACACATTGTGCTTTAAGTTATATGAAATTTTTTTTCCATAAAATCCTTGTTTGTTTGTGAAAAGATCAAAATTTCATGAAAATTTGGAAAAAATTTGCGATTTTGAAAGTTGCAAAAATTTTCTGCATGTAAGACAGTAATTATTCACCACAAAAAAAGTTTATAACTAGCATCTACCATGTCCACTATAGGTTGGCATCATTTTTTAAATGTCATTTTTTTTTTTTACGACATTAGAGGGCTTAGAAATTTAGTAGTAATTTCTCACAATTTCAGAAAATTTGCAATATACATTGTTTTAGGGACCACTCCAGTTTTGACGTGGCTTTGAGGGGCCTGCATGTTAGATACCCCCATAAATAATGCCATCTAAGAAACTAGACCCCTTAACGTATTTACAACACTATTTAGGAAGTTTGATACCCTTTAGATATTTCACAGGAAATTAAAGCAAAGTGGAGGTGAAATTTCACAATTTCTCTTTTTGCAGATTTTCAAATTCTATCCATTATTCATGGAATACGGTAATGTGACCTAGGTAAATGCAACTTAATATCAATTCCACCCAGGTCTGCCGTTTTTAGAGATATCTCATATGTGGCCCTAGTGCAGGTAAAAAAAAAAAATAATAAAAAATTTTGGCTCAACCATAAGCCCAGGAATAGGAGGAGCGACCTACCGGACTCTGAGTTCCCTGTTTCAATACTGATTTTATTTAGGCGGCCAATTCAGTTGGGGACACCCTAAAGGTGGCTAAAACTTAATAAACACCCCTAAATAGACCACATATTGGAAACTACACCCCGTAATGAATAATATCCAGGGGTGCATTGAGTATATAGACCCCACAGTGTATCTCACAAACTTTATTTAGCATAAGGTCTGTGAAAAGTAAGAAACATTTTTTTCCAAATAATCTGCAAATTTTTAGCTTAAAATGTTTCACAATAGGCAAGGAATCCTGGTAAAAAAGAACCGATCAAACTTTGTTAAGGCAATTTCTTCCAAGTTTGGGCATACCTACATTTAGGGTGTAACATGCTGTGTTGGCGCATGGCAAGGGTCGTATAAGGGAGGGAGAGCTTATTTGGCTTTTGAACGCAGATTTTGGTGGGGCATCCGTCCGCAATTTATGCAAGCCCCCAAAGAGACAGAACAGGCGAAAACATTCCATAATTCGCCCCGTTTGTGGTATTCAACACCCTCAGGATCTCATCTAGGGTGTACTGTGGCATATTTGGATGCATAGGGTCCCATAGTTTTTTTTTAGCATTGGGCAATGAAAAAAAAGTACTGAGAGGAAAAATCGCAGTTCAGATAAACATCTAGTTCTTACTGAGTGTAGTATACATCAACAATAATATTTAGGCAGACAATTTGAACAGCACCGTGCCATAGTAAATTGATTGTGATATCCTTTATCATATTGGGGGTACAGTACTGACTTTAAAGTAGCCGATATCAGGACACTAGCAATTAATGGATGAATAACTATGCGCATGTGATTTTCTATCCTACTGTTTCACCATACCTCTTTAGTGAAGCAAACCAGTAGTATATATTAGTTCTGCTCGCTGATGGAGAGAGAGAAAATTGCTTGGGTTGTAGTGAGTGGAGCCTAGAGAGACTGACGAGAGGGGGACCGAGGAGAGGAGGCATGGAGAGAGTTGAGAGTGGGGGGGGGGGGGGGGGGGGGGGGGGGGGGGGTGGGGGGGGGGGGGGGGGGGGTGGATGTGATTTTGGGAATGGGGGGGGGTTTGTTATGGGGTTGGGGGGGAAGAAAATTATTTAGTGAATGTTATAAATGGCCGATCCCTGTACTACTAAGGCCTTTTGCATTAGATTAGGCGTGTGATCCGCAGCTCACGCGTGTCACAGAGTCGATGATGCACTTCTGCTAGTCTTGCGGAGATGAGGTTAGTTACAGTTATGTTCTTGGATACCACAAGTTACTGTCGCTTGTATCTTTCTATCTATGTCTGCATGGGGCATGTCTATCAACTTTTATGTAAGAGGTTATTGACAGAACTTAATCAATGGGTTTGTGGGGAGGGGGTTGTGGATGGAATCCATGCTGTGCAGGGTTTTGACTGCAGTCTCTCTAATTGGAGAATGGGCACATATGAAAGGTGGAATAGGTGTGCCAAAAAGACAGATTTGTGAGATTTTAAGCCTTCTGAAGAGCCCTAAATTGATTGGAAAAAGGCTAAATCGACCATCGCTGGCAAACTTTCGACACTATTGCACCATACCAGGGGACCAGGTCATCCGGGTATTTTAAAAAATTGGCAATGGGAACCAATTAGTGCCGGCTATGTCCCCAGCATGTAAACAGTTGTCCATATCATAAGTCCTTGCGTATAAAATCTTCAACGAACCACTGAGCTAGACTAATCGCTAGGTGAGTTCTAGCCGATTATAATGTCTTTTATGACATTACACATTCACTCACCAACAGATTTGCACTAAGTTCAAGACTCAGATACAACAAATATCATGCAGATATAGTGGGTGATATAATACACCAGAATCCTATG
The DNA here is from genome assembly GCA_025379985.1 of Phyllomedusa bahiana. NCBI lineage: Eukaryota > Metazoa > Chordata > Amphibia > Anura > Hylidae > Phyllomedusa > Phyllomedusa bahiana. Next base: position 66,618 of record JAODAL010004525.1, on the reverse strand, counting down.
TGCTCCCTAGTCCATTGATTCTCATCTTAGTTTCTTCCTATCTCAATGTATATTATTTAATAGTGACGTTCTCCTTCAAGTGTGTCATCCTAGATGACAAGAAAATGTGCACCATGATGTGGTATTATTCCCATTACCACTGCCCGGCTCGAGGTCAAGTACGAATACACAACAACAGACACCCCAAATAATGATCAAATAATTTTCTTGTCAGATTAGCTAGACAGTCTCTAATAACTTCTTATATTGCAAGAGACAAAAGCACTTATCCACCTATTACAAACTAGTTGACAAACACATCACGATTTTGTGCGACTCGAACACCTAACATTGTTTCTCTAAGATAGTAGTGTCCAGTAATCTTAATAATGTAATTTCTTACTCCATAGAACTAGCGTTCACAGGAAGCTAAGATCAAGATAAGACACATTCTCTGTATTTCACATCGCACACGAGCCGATCGATCACACGACGTTTTTTATCACAGCACATATCTGTTTTGGATATTGAGAGAGTCAGCGTGCATGGCATTCAGCAGTACTTACTGTATGTGCCTTTTACAATCTCTTTAGACTAGCACACATTTATCTTGCTCTTTGCGATGTATTGGAGACTCAGGGTGAAGAAAATACTGCGAAACTAGTAGTGTTTTTTGATTTTTATTTTTAACAGTGCTCACCGTTGAAGTACAGTGATAAGTTAGCTGGGGGGGGGGGGAGGGGGGGGGACGGGGGTGGGGGGGGGGGGGGGGGGGCAGTGGAGGGGTGGGGGGGGGTGGGGGGGTGGGGGAGGGTGGGTGGGGGGGGGGGGAATGGAGGATTTATATAGTATTTTTTTATGTTAAAATAGGTTTATATTTTTTGTTATGGGGGGTTTGGGGGTTTTATTGTGTGTTATTGAGCGTTAGGAGGAGAGCTATACATTTTTTATTTATTCCGTATACAGACGTATAGGGCGTGTGAGCTTTATTTTTGCTGGATGAGACTGACATTTTTATTGGTACGAACTTTGGAGTTTATAGGAGTTTTTTGATCGCTTTTTATTCATATATATGATGCTGCGGGATGAACAATAATCTAAATTTCTGTGATTGTTTTTTTTTTTTTTTTTACGGCATCACCGTACGGGTTAATTAACATGACAATTTATAGGCAGGTGATTCACACACGTGGCGATACCAAATATGGGTACTTTTATTTATTTTTGATCTTTTTTGGGGCAGATAGCGTTTTTTAAGGGGAAAAAGGGCGGTGTACGTATTTTATTGTATTTTTTCGTGTTTGTGTTTTTTACTTGTTTTTCACTTTTTTTTACTTTTTTTCACTTTTCACATTTTTATTTTACTTTCCAAAACGATAGGGATTTGAATGAGAGATCATTTAGATCTCTCATGTCAATAGGAATCAGTGCATAGCTTGTTGCTATGACTGGTTCCTATGACAATTGTCTGTCAGTCACGATGCCGGGTCTGCCCACCAGGGCACGGCCGGGGTCGTGAACGTCACAGACAAACCAGAAGGCATCTCTGCTCTCCGTGTGTCCTGTAAGGATGCAGGAGCCCGCATCGGATCGAGCTCCGATCCGTGCACTGCTGCCGGCCGAACAGACGCAGGAGGAGCGATCTCCTCTGCGTCCTCATATTATATTTGTCTACCATGTGTCACTTCTCTGAAAATTACGGGGTTATAACACCCCCCCCCCCCCCCCGGAGCAATCCGGGGTCGGGGCCGATGGTGCGGGATGTCAGCTGCACCCCCCCCCGCCGATCGCGCGAACTTTAAACGACCTGGACGTATGGATACGCCCAAGGTCGTTAAGGGGTTAAGGACCCGGCATTTTTTTTGTTAACACGTTTGTTTTTCCCTCCTCGCCTTCCCAAAGCCATAACTTTTTTCTTTTTCCACCTACAAAGACACATGAGGGCTTTTATTTTGTGCTACAATATTGTACTTTCTAATGAGGGTTATCACTATTCAATGAATATACTGGGAAACCGCAAAAAAATTCAAAGTGTACAAATTTGTGAAAAAAACTTATTTCGTGCCTTGTTTGCCGGGGGTTTTGGGGGGGCTTTTATGGCGTTCAATCCTTCAGTCAATACATGTGTGATCTGTATTCAACAGGTGAATCCGCATCTGGAAAGTACCAAACTGTAGGGTTTCCGTTATGTTGGTACCGTAAAAAATTCCAAACTTTTTTCTTATTTTTTGAAATTTGCGCCCCGGCGCCAGTTTGTGCACAATACTTTTTTGTACTAACACCTACGGACTCAGATGAGGGTGCATTTTTTGTGGGCCGAAGTGTACTTTTTTATTGCTACCAGTTTTGAACACATGAGACATTTTTGAAATCACTTATTATTCCAATATTTTAAGTGACGTAAAATGACCAAAAAACGCAAATTTGGTGTTTGGAATTTTTTTTCTCTACGGTGTTCAGCGTACGGGATAAATGATGTTATTATAGATCTGACTTATTTTCGGACACGGCGATACCAAATATGTGCAACTTTTTTATTATTTTATTGTTTTTATTTGTAAAATGGGGGAAGGGGGGGTGATTTGAACTTGTAATACTTTTTTTTTTTGTACTGTAAAAATTTATTTTATTTTTTTTATACTTTAACATTGAGTCCCCCTATGGTGCTTTGACCACTAGGTTGCCCGCGATTGTCAATACAGTCTATGCATTGCATAGGCAATGCATTAGACGTGTAACCATGAATGCGGTTTTCCCCCACTTCCTGTCTGCGGACGGAAGTGGGGCAAACCAGGACATGGAAGTGACAGGAGTGTAATGCGGGGGTGGATTCGCTGGACCACCGCAAGCGATGATAGTTAAGCCACGCCAGGGAGCGGAGTCTAAGTAGCCCCCGGTGTTCACCAGAGCCCGCGCAAAGCGGTAGGACTTGCTGCGGCGTGAGGCTACCAGGTCGCTACCCCTGACGGACATGCTTGCGGCAGCGGCCGGGGTAATGCGTGGTACAGAATCAGGATCCATGACAGTACCCCCCCCCCCCTTAGATCTCCCCCTCTTCCTTTGGAATTTAGAGAGGAGATCAGGGGACAGTTTTGGCCTCCGGTTCCCCAACGAACGCTCCTCTGGGTCGGGACGAAAGAAGAAAAGAAAGAAGCCCTCCCCAAGTCCAATAAGGGATGAACCAGCTTTCCCCCTCACCGTCTTCTCCGCCAACACCTCCTTGACCCAAAGATGTTATCTGTATTAGCGACAGGAGAAGGCGAGACAGACTACGGGAGAAGCGTTCAGGTCACCAACGGCTTGAGGAGGGACACGTGGAAGGCGTTCGGGATACGTAGAGTCGGGGGCAAGCGGAGCTTGTAGGATACTGGGTTCAGTCGCCCAAGTATTTGGGGCCCAACTTGTAACTGGGCACTTTAAAGCACATGTACTTGGTGGAAAACAAAACCCTATCGGCCGGCTCAAAAAGGGGCGGGGACCTACGATACCTGTCAGCCTGAAGTTTGTTTCGGCAGAGGACCGTAGCAGGGCCTGTCGTGTGAGTTGCCAGAGAGCTTGATGTCCTTTATCTTGGGCATCCATGGCAGGGACAATAGACTGGTAGCTAGAGGGAGAGGTGGGCGGGTGAGTAACCCAAAGACACAAAAAAAGGAGGAGGCCCCAGTGGGATTCCGAATCTAAAGAGTTATAGGAAAACTCTGCCCATGGGAGAAGATCGGACCAGTTTCATGACGAGTCGGACACAAAAGGCCGCAAGTAGGTACCCAACACCTGGTTATCCCTCTCTTACCTGACCCGTTAGTTTGAGGGTGGTAATGCAGATGAAAAATCTAGCTGAAAAACCTGCAACTGACAGCAAAGAGCCCGCCAAAATTTAGACAATAAACCTGTGACTCCCTGTCAGAGACAAATGCCAAAGGGAGTAACCGTGCAATCGGAAAACATTACGGAAAAAATGGTTGGGCGCCAGCTGGGGGGCAGAGGGTAACCCAGGCATAGGGATAAAAAGAGCCATTTTTGAAGAACGATCGTGTCACCACCCAGATGACCGTGTTTTCCAGAATGAGGGCCCATGAGATTTGAACAAGTCCATGGTGACATGGGTCCAGGGTTTTTCCGGCACAGGGAGAGGCTGAAGTGCCCGCGGGTTTGAGACGAGTGACCTTATTACTGGCACAGGAGGTGCAGGCCAGAACAAAGACCCTGACCATCACGTGAGCGAGGTGGGGCCACCAGTAAATAACGTGAATGACCAGCTGTAGAGACGTATGGACTCCTGGATGTCCACTGTTCGGGAGAATGTCCCCACTTCAGATACTAGGCCGCAAGCAGGAACGCACATAAGTCATCCTCGGGGGGCTAAGTGTTGGAAGATCCACGGAGCAGCCATGACAGCCAGTTCAGGAGGACTATGTGCTCGTGGAGAGAGACTCCAAGACCCACCGTATCCGAAGAACGAGATAGGGCGTCCACTTGACTTTATTCCCGGCGTCCGAAAGTGTAGGAAGAAAGTCAAAACGGGCAAAAAAGAGCGACCATCTGGCCTGCCGGGATTCATGTCGTTGAGCCGACAAAGATATTGGAAGATGTTAATAGGGTACGTGCCCCCTCCAACAGGTTGACCAACTCGTTCTAGAGCCAACTTTATGGCCAGAATTGCGATCACCAATGGTATAATTCTTCTCGGCAGGAAGAACGGTTTTGGAGAAAAACCCAACAATATGCATGTTTACCCAGAGGAGGGATCTTGCAGGAGGACAGCGCCGGCACCCACAGAGGAAGCGTCCACTTCCAGAATGAATGGGCGGTAAGGGTCCGGGCGAGACAGAACCGACGCAGATGTGAATGCGGATTTGAGACAGTTGAAGGTTTCTTGAGCTTCAGGGGGCCAGGATTTGGGAATGTGGCGTTTTTTCTTATTAGCAGCCACCAGGGGGAGCCACAAGCGTAGGAAGTTGGAATAAATTGTCTATAATAATTGGCGAATCACAAAAAACGTTGATGGCCCGAAGGCCCACCGGGTTGTTGGCCACTGTAACACTGCGGAGAGTTTTGAGAGGATCCATCCGGGAGACCCTTATTTAGAGATGATTGTACCCTAGAAGGGTAAGCTGGTACCAGTCAAAGAGACCACTTCTCCGTTGGGCAAAAAGCTGATGGGTGCGATGTTGCCTGACGGACCTGGCGGACGGGTGGCGATGAGTTTCGAGATCAGAGGAAAAAAATTAGAATATCGTCCAAGTACCACCATAACACAGACTTAGAGTAGGGTTCCCGGAAGATCTCGTTGACAAGTTCTGAAACACTGCAGGGCGTTTGCAGAGACCGAATGGCATAACAGATACTCGAATGGCCCATCCCCGAATTAAACGCCGTTTTCCACTAAAATACATCGCCTTACTCGAATGCGAATTAAGTTATAAGCACCGCGTATATCCAGCTTGGAAAAGATTTTCGCTCCGACGCAGGCGGTCGAAAAAGTTCAGAGATTAAGGGCAGAGGGTAGCTCGGTTGTTTACCGTAATTTTATTTAAGCCCTGTATAGTCGTTGCAGGGCCAGAGAGAACCGTCTTTTTTCTCCACAAAAAGAAGCCTGCTCCTGCGGAGACGAGGACTTACGAATAAAGCCTTTATCGGAGGTTCTCAATTTATGTACTTTACATAGCCTTAGTCTCCCGTACGGAGATGGGATAGAACCCGGCCCGGGGATGAGTTACAGCCATGTTTTAGATCTATGGGCCAATCACAAGGCCCGGTTGTGGATGAAGAGTTTCTGGCTGTCCTTCCGAAATGACGTCGGCAAAGTCGCCCCAGTTAAGAATGGCCGAATTTTCTCAAAAATTCGGATCGAGTGTCCCACTTCGCCAAATTTCCAGACAATATAACTTCGTCTGAATTACTTCGGGAAAATCGTGATTAAAAACAGCTATTTCCAGGCTGCACAGAGCCGCAGGGTGTGGGTAGAACGTTGTTCCCTGCTTAAATATGCAGAGGGAGCTTGGTTGTTCTTCATACAATGTTTGTGTTTTTAGTATGACACGCAGATGACTGCCGCCGCTCTTAGAATCGCTTCACTATAAAATTCCCTGGGCACTTTAAGAGGGCAAAACTGACCGACAAAACTGACGCGGAATGTTGCCTGATAAATCAGCCAGCGAAAGCTGGAAAAAAAACAAGCTGAGAGCTCAGGTGCAACAATAGTGACAGAGTGTGGAGGTGACAGCCGGCAGCACAGCAGCATGAGGTTCAGACAGGTGGCACATGACATTCTGGAGGTGTCAAAACAGTTAAAGGCCACAGAGTGGCACAAAGACACAGTGTGTAGGTTACAGCAGCCAGCCACAGCAGCAGCATGAGGTCAACAGTGGCACAGTGACATTCTGGAGGTTCCAAAAACAGGAGTAGGGCCACATAGTGGCACAATGACACCAGTGTGGAGGCACGGCAGCAGCAGCATATGTCAGAGAGTGGCACAATTACATAATGGAGGTGCAAAAACAGGAGTAGCCACAGAGTGCACGAAAACACAGTGTGTAGGGCACGGCAGCAGGCAGCATGAGGTCAGACAGTGGCACAATGACATTCTGAGTGGCAAGAAACAGGAGTAGGTACCACAGAGTGGCACAATAACACAGAGTGGAGGGCACGGCAGCAGAAGCATGGAGGTCAGGCAGTGGCACAATGACATTCTGGAGGTGGCAAAAACAGGAGTGAGGCCACAGAAGTTGGCACAATGACCAGTTTTTGTAGGTCACGCAGCAGCCATAGCAGCAGCATGAGTCAGACAGTGGCACAATGACATTCTGAGGTGGAGCAAAAACAGGAGTAGGCCACAAGAGTGGCACAATGACACAGTGTGTAGGTCCCGGCAGCAGCCACAGCAGCAGCATGGTTGGTCAGACAGTGGCACAATTGACAGAGTGTGTAGGTCACGGCATCAGCATAAGCCGCCATTAAGAGGTCAGACAGTGGCACAATGCATTGCTGAGGTGGCAAACAGTACGTAGGCCATAGAATGGCACAATACAGAGAGTGGGAGGTGACGGTGGCAGCAGCATGAGTCAGACAGGGCACAATGACATTACTGGAGTGGCAAATACTGGATTATGCCACAGAGGCACAATGACAGAGAGTGGAGGTGACGGCGGCAGCAGCATGAGGTCAGAGAGTGGCACAATGACATTCTGAGGTGGCAAAAACGTAGTAGGCCACAGATTGGCACAATGACAGAGAATGAAGGTGTGAACGGCGCAGCACCATGAGGTCAGAGAGTGGCACAATGACTTCTGGAGATGGCAAAAACAGTTAGTAGGCCACAGAGTGCACAATGACAGAGAGTGGAGGTGACGGCGGCGAGCAGTATGAGGTCAAGAGTGGCACAGATGACATTCTGGACGGTGGCAAAAACTGGAGTAGGCCACAGAGAGGCAAAATGAACAGAGAGTGGAGGTGACGGTGGCAGCAAGCATGAGGTAAGACAGTGGCACTATGACATTCTGGAGGTGGCGAAAACTGAGTAGGCCCACAGAGTGGCACAATGACAAAGAGTGGAGGTGACGGCGGCAGCAGTATGAGGTCAGAGATGGCACAATGACATTCCTGGAGGTGTCAAAAACTGGAGTGTCCACAGAGTGTGGCAAAATGATGAGAGAGGAGTGACGGTGGCAGCAGCATGAGGTCAGACAGTGGCCAATGACATTCTGGAGGTGGCAAAAACTGAGTAGGCCACAGAGAGGCGACAATGAGACAGAGAGTGAAGGTGACGGCGGGAGGAGCAACATCATGAGACCGAGAGTGGCACAATGACACAGTGTGGGATTCACGGCAACCAGCAACAGCAGCAATGTGGTCATAAAGTGGCACAATGACAGAGTGTGGAGGTGGGTGGCAATAGCCAGTCCCTGGTAAAGATGGTGGTGCACAAGAGATAACTGTCAGCAGATGTGTGGCATCAGGCGGTTTGCAGCATCAGAATAGTGGCTGAGGCAGGTAGTTTTGATCCCAACTCATTTCTTCAATAGTTTGGGTGAGGCGTCATGGCTGATGTAGTCTGACCCTAAGGCATTGTTGTGTGGATATCCTGGGCCGATCCACGCCTGATTCATCTAACAAAGGTCAGTTGTTCACATTTTCCGTGGACGAGCGGGTTTCTCCTTGGGGTAACGAATGGCCCCCCGCCGCACGAACACCCCGCTCTGAAGCCACACTATTGGCCGGGCAGGACAGCTTCTTCACTGCAAACTTGGCAAGTCGCGGCCACACATCCAGTTTGGCTGGCCAGTAGTCCAGCGGATCCTCCTAACTGGGTGCAGAGTGCTGTCCCAAGTAGCCACCACCTGTTGGTTCATGGTCTCCCGGACCTTCTGCTGCTGGGCTGTGGCACTGCCGCACACCTCTAACGCGGGTGAAGGAACTGCTCCTCATGACTCCAGATTCAGGTTGCTGCTGATGGAGCGGGTACTGCTCCTACCCCCACCACTTTCCCCCCAGCAGCCGCGGCATAGTACGTGAGCGCTGAGTAACCCCCCAGTCAGACCGTCAGAGAGGGACGATGCACACATAGGCTGCAGCCAACTGACACGGAGATTTCCCTGAGTATTTGAGTTTGTCCTCCCTCTCAATAGCTGGGAAAAAGCTCTCCATTTGGACCGGTAGCGAGGGTCCAAAAGGGTGGAGAGCCAGAAGTCATCCTCTGCCGATGTTCCTATTGGCTGTCACTAGCCAGGCTAATCAGCATGCTGCGGGCCAATCCTGCAAAAGTGACTCCCGTGGGGCTCCCTGCTCCATCTCCACTTTACTGCACGGTCTTGCGGTCATCTGCCTCGTCTTCCTCATCTCCATCTACCTCCTACCAGCTCTCCTCTCTCTTGTCACCTGGGTAGAAAATCACTCATTACACACACAAGACAATGCTTCTGCTCCAATGTCTGTCCTCCTCCTCCTCCATTTCAGTCCCCACCGACTCATGTGGCCGCGAGATGTATCGCCACGTCCTCCAGGTCCCCTGCCCAGCAGTTTTTCAGCATCTGTTCCAGGACATAAGCAGTGGAATGACGGTTATTCATCCGTAGTCCTGGCGACTGACAAATAACGTGGCACTCTTCGAATGCCTCAACAAACAGCAGGTGTCACGCATGAGCTGCCACTGAGGCTGACATCAAAGTTTAACACAAGGGAGTACTCCTGTCCGCCTGGATCATCAAAAAATCGTTAATGCGCTTTCTCTGTTCCTACAATCGGTCCAAACTTGTGCAGGCCTGGAAATCCAACGGGTGAAAACATCGCAGATCAGATTGGTGTTGGGGAGGCCGTTCTGAGGCCGCTGCAAACTCGAGGAGGGTGTTCCTGGCATTTTCAGAATCTTCTGCAGATCGGTGGAAGACTTCAGGAACCTTTTCACAACCAGATTGATCACATGCGCCATGCAGGGTGCATGGACCATCCCTCCTCGGTGCAGCGTGGGACACCATGTTACTCCATTGTCCGTCACCATGGTTCCGATTTGCAGTTGGTGCGAGAAGCCACACATCGATTTCTTGCTGCGTGACTCGGAGCAGTTCCCTCCCCTTGTGACTTCGTTTGCCGAGGAAAGCCAGGTGTAGAACTGCCTGACACCGCTTGCCCTACACATACATGCGACACACAGTGCGTGCAGTCTCATATAGGGGACTGCGAATGGGGGGGGGGGGGGGGGGCTGGGTGGGGTGTGGGAGAGGGGTTGGACTTGTGTAACGTACAGCGTGCAGTGAGCGAACGCGATCACACACAGCGCAGGAGCGCTGCAGACATCGCGAGCGCTTGGCGAGTGCGTGACATGCGGGGCGTTACCTCTTCACCTTCACCTGAGAGTTTCTAACCAAAATATCAGCTACAGGGGGGAGTAGGGTGGCGCGGGAGATGCAGTGCGCGTGCCAACACACACACACCACACACGGTCACTGATCGCGTAGGTCCAGTCGCTACTATCTCGTGCTCTCCTCTAGTTCCCGCTGGGTGCCGGGTGCAGCGCTCATGGAGACGAGACATGGATCTCACGGGCTGGGCCACCTATTGGTTGCAAAACATTTCGAGATAGAGAGCGAGAGCTCGGTCATGGGCTGAAGGCGCAAATCACTTAACACACAAGACGTGTGTGTAAAGAGAGAGAGAGAGAGTGAGGAAAGGGGGGGGACACATACAACATGCAGAGAGAGCAGGGCGAGGACACACACAAGAGTATTGTCTGCGTGACGCGCTAGTGATTATATCTCCCCTAGTCTATTATGAGTGTGATCTGATGAGCTCGCGTACACGAGGGTAGCAAGGGGGAGACGGTGCACAAGCGTGGCTGGAAAATAATTCTATACATTTGAGTTTTTATAAGGTGACGCAGACTATAAAATTACGTGAAGCAATATTCTCAGAGCTGTCAGTATATCATTGCTATATCTATCTATCTGGTATCACTGTAGGCGAGGCTTGAGATCCAATTTATGAGATACACACATGAAAAGCGGCAGATATCATCCATGAGCGGAGTGTATGCGAGTGTGGAAATATGAGTGTGAGGGAATTGTATGGATGATTTGATGAGTGGCCGAGCGTGAGCACAACAGGCGTGCGAGTAGAGTCTATATGAGAAGGGGGCAGGGGGGGGATGGAGGACGAGCATAGTGGCAATTCTCTACACACACAAACACGATCGCGAGAATTCACAGAGCGCGCGCGATGATGTAGAGTGTGTATGAAGTAACTACTCACGGGAAGTTCTGGGACGCACTTTAGACAGCTGCGAGCTGTGTGCGCGTCGAGCAAAGTTCTATATCAGTGCGCGCGAGCACACACATTGTCTATACGAGTGATAAATTTGAGAGAAGAAGGTGGAGTGATTTGTTATGAATCAAGAGTGTTATGTTTTTAAGAATTAGAAGATATGTGTGGTATTATAAAGAAGATAATAGATGAGAAATGTGAAGATTATTTATTGGTAATGAGATGATGTTTTTTTTATAAGTGGAAAGATTGGAGCCCACATATATAGGATGAGTACATCTGACTCAAGGCAAATAGTAAAAAGTGATGGATGAAAGAGGAATGAAGAGATAGATGTATAAAGATTATAAGGTAGTTTTTGTTAAGGAATATACAGAGAACAAGTGAAGGTAGGATTAATATTAATATATGGGTGTTTCATCGTCACGCTGTATTCCATCAACTGTTCTTGGGTATGCCAGAGGCTGAGCCCCTCACAACATGACCTCCCATGCCACTCTCAACATCCTATACTTTGCCGACCTACTGCAAGAACAGGGGATATTGGCTCCATTTTCTTCACAAGTAGCTGCTGACTGACCTCCTCTAATTGTTTTCAATACTCGCTATATAGTGGTGCTGAGCCTCAGAACCACATAGTAGATCTTTGGCTGAGGAACCGCATGGACAGAGGTGTTTTAAGGACAGGTGTAGGGCTGCTGGACCCACTCCCAGGCCATGCCAACTAAGGGTGTGTCTGAGTTCCCACCTTGGCTGTTTGTCCAGATGTCCTCTGGGAGGAAGTGGATGACCTAGATCAACCAATCGAGAACCATGGGTTGCTGAACATCACACGGCCGCTAGATAAGCGGCAGTTGTGGCCTCGCCGAGGGACCCCTGCTGCGACGCCCCCCTTTCTGTGCGCGCCCCTGGGCCCCCTCAGGAATATTTGTCCCTCTGCCACTCGCAGGGGGAAAGAGCCTGCCGCTCTCTGTCTGACATCCTGTTTTTTTCTAAAATGAAACAGCCCTCTGTTTGATGAAGATACCCTTTATGAAAATACACACCCGGGTATTTGGGACCCCCAAATGAACCCACTAAAAAGTTTGGGGAAACCCCCTTGGATAAATTTTGCGCTCCACAAATGGGTAAAAAATTAAACTTTTGTAGGGCCCCGTTTTAAAAACTCTGTTTTAATTTTACGAATAAAAAAAGCACAAACAGGCTTAAAAACCCTTGGGAATGAATTATAAAAAGGGAATTTCTTTTTGTGGGGGTAAAAAACAAAGTTTCTTTTCTGATACAACTGCAAAAAACACTTATTTTAACCCTTGGATGAAAATTGCGAAAAAAATTTTGAGAAACCAAAAACCCACTTTAAAAGCGTGTTACAAGGACTTAATTTTACGCTACACAAAAAGGGAGAAAAATTTTAAATTTAAACCCTTTCACTTGTGAATTATTACGGGCCCCAAAATATTTTTTTTTCCCGGGTGAAAAAAAACGGTTTTTTTTAGTAAACCCCCAACAGCAAAAAGAACAACATTTAAATTTAAACCCCCGGATGAAAATTGCGCAACCAAAAACTACGAGCTTTGTAGCGTGTTACAATGGCGTTTTTTTTTACGCACACAACCAAGAGGAAAACTTGTAATTAACCTTCGCTTGTGAATTATGCTACAGGAAAAATGATTTTTAGGGGGTAAAAAAAGCGGTTTTTTTTAGTCATCACAACAGCAAAAACAAAGCTTTTTAACCCCTGGATTTAAATTCCAAAAAAGGGGTTGAGTACCCCAAAAACACAAACCACTTTTAAAATGGTTTGTTTTCCTACACAACAAAAAAAAATTGAAATTTAAAACCTTCCCGTTTTGTGAATTAGGGGTTTACGGGGAAAAATGTTTTTTTTTTGTCGGGGGGAAAAAAAATTAAAATTTTTAAATTCCCCCGGGGAAAGAACAACCAATTTTAAACCCCCTTTTAAATGGTAAATTGGGGAAAAAGAATTGAGAAACCAAAAACCCCATTTTTTTGGAGGGGGTTTAAAATGGGTGTTTTTAGGGCAAACAACCAGAGGGAAAATTTTTAAAAATTTAAAACCTTTGGGCTTTTTTTTGAAAATTAAAAAAAGCCCCCTTTCAGGAAAAATTCTTTTTTGGGGGGTGAAAAAAAGGGGTTTCTTTTAAAGGCCCCACCCCCAGCAGCAGAACAACGCTAAAATTAAACCCCCTGAGGTAAATTGCGAAAAAAAATTTGGAAAACCCCAAAAACTACGAGTTTTGTAGGGGTTTTTAAATTGGCTTTTTTTTAACGCTACAAAATTTGAGGAAAACTTTAATTAACCTTCGCTTGTAAATTAAATGCTACGGGGAAAAATGCCCTTTTTTTGGGGGTGTAAAAGACGGTTTTTTTTGGTCCCAACCCAGAAGAAAACGTTTAAAATTAACCCCGGGGTTTGAAAATTTGGGGCAAAAGAATTGAAGCCAAAAACTCCCCAGCTTTGTAGCTTGTTTACAATGGTGTTTTTTTTTACGCAAACACAAAAAAGGGAAAACTTGAAATTTAAACCCTTTCGCTTGTAAATTTAAGCTACAGGAAAAATTTTTTTTTTGGCGGTAAAAAAGGACGGTTTTTTTTAGTACCACAGCAGCAGAAAAACCTTAATTAACCCTGGATGTAAATTGGCAAAAAAATTGAGCAACCCAAAAACACGATTTTGTAGCGTGTTACAATGGCGTTTTTTTTTTACACTACAAAACAAGAGGAAAATTTTTTGGTTTTTAATTTAAAAACCTTTCCTTGTAAATTTTAGGCTACGGGAAAAAAAAAGGGGGGGGGTTTTTTTTTGGGGTGAAAAAGAGGGTTTATTTTAGTCACCACAACACAAACAACGTTTAATTTAACCCCTGGATGTTTGGGGGGGGGCCAAAAAGAATTGAGCACCCCAAAAACAAACCATTTTTGTAGCGTGTTACAAGGTTTTGATTTTACGCTACAAAACCCAAAAAAAAAATTTGGGAAAATTAAACCCCTTCGCTTGTGAATTATGCTACAGGAAAAATTTATTTTTGGGCGGTAAAAATAAAGGGTTTTTTCTTTTAGTAAAACCCCCAGCAGAAAACCGTTTAAATTTAAAACCCCGGGATGTAAATTGCCAAAAAAATTTGAGCAGCCAAGAATGAAGTGGATTTGTTTTGGGAAATAAATGCTTTTTTTTTTTTTAAATGAATACAACGGGGAACAAGCTTAGACCCCCTTTGGAATTCAAGGGCTGTGATCAGATAGCATTAAAATGAAATTTTAACCCCTGCACTGGACACACACTGGCTTCGATCCAATACCCCCCCAAAATCCCAAAAAAAGAAAAGTTAAGAGAAGCATTTTCTGAGACAAGCTGGGAACAAACCCCCCCAAAAAACGCTGTATAAAAATGAGTTCTTTAGTATCAGGGTATCAAAAACAGTCCGGCAGCAAACCCTTTCCCCAATCAATACAGTGAAAAGGGGGTAATTGGGGCTCCCCGCCGCGCCCGGGGCTTTTTAAAAGTGCGGTGACAACACAGAAACCAGCCGGGGCCCCTGGGTTGGCTTCATCTCGGGACCTGTTCCCTGCAGGCAATTCCCCCTTTTTCCTCCCCGAGTTCTTTGCCCCATTAAAGCCATGTTCCCCCACCAATTTTTTCAAACAAAAGCACACTTCATTCACGCCCAAGTAACCCCCCCAAAATTCGATTTCATTTCCCAACCGAAGTTTTCCCCCAAATTCTAAACGAATTCAAAAGAGGCCCACCCAAGGCAGGTTACGGGTTCGTACAGGCTATGCGAGAGACACGGCGGAACCCCCAACGCTTTACCTTTACCTGTTCTCCAGTCCCAAAGGGCGGGGGATGGGCCTGCAAACCCCGGGAAAGGGCCCCAAAGGGTTTTCAGACCAAGATCAAGGCAATACGGGGAAGTTTCCTTGTAAAAAACCCCAATCGCAAGGTGAGGGGGGCAGTGCGGGAAACGGATAGCAACCCAAAAAGGGAATTTTCCACTGACCGACGAGACGAAAAGGCTTCTGCAACGGGAAACACTGGGGAACGAAAACTGGTCACAAAAACCGTGGGTTTTTGAAATTTCCCGCCCGATCCCCGAATCAATAAAGGGGGGGCCTGAAAAGGGCCCGTTTCCGGGGAAACAAAATACAAAAAGGGGATTGGGCCCGGGGGAGAGGCCGTCTAAACCTAGGGGTTTTTCCCCTCCTATGAGCCCAAAGGGGCAGAAGTTTTTTCCCGGGCGCACCAACAGTGCCCAATAAAAAAAACCAAACAGCCACAATAGAAACACAGCTGCTTCTGACGACGCTGTGATGTTCCTCCTGGGACAGGTGGGCTCTCTCTACCTGCATAGGTTCTTCTTCGGAAACCATCGGAGGAGGAAGCGGTGGTCGCTGGAAAGTGGGAGCCAAGCGGGGTAAACGGCGTGGATGGACGACCTCCCATTGGAGGCAGAGCTCTTGTTGCCTTTCGGCGAACAGAATATCGATTCGGGTGGCAAAGTGGATTAAGTCATCCAGAGCAGCGGGTAGATCCTGAGCGGTGAGCTCATCCTTGATTCGTCCCGAGAGACCTTGCCAGAACATTGCCACCAAAGCTTCGTTATTCCAGTCCAACTCCGAAGCGAGAGTGCGAAACAGCACAGAACACTGACCGACCGTGATGTCGCCCTGACGAAGCCGGAGCAGTGCTGCGGCAGCAGAAGAAGTACGGCCTGGTTCCTCAAAGACCGTGCGGAACCCCCAGAGGAAGGTTTGGAGGTCGGCTGTCAGAGGATCCCCTCGATCCCATAGTGGCGTGGCCCAAGCCAAGGCTTCTCCAGACAGGCTGATTATGAAGGCCACCTTGGCTTGCTCTGTAGGGAATTGATGCCCCATCATCTCGAGGTGGATGGAGCACTGGCTGATGAACCCACGGCATTTCTTGGGGTCTCCATCGTACATAGGGGAGGCAGATGCAGGAGTCCGAAGCCGAGCAGAGAGCATGATGCCGGAGCAACGGATGCAGGTGCGGCGGCGGCAGCCGGGGGAGGTAGATGGGCAGCAAGGTTCTGCATCATGGCCGCTAGCTGGTCAATACGTTGGCTCTGCTGGGCGACTGCCGTCGTGACATCCCGGAGGTCGGGCAGAGGTACCCTGGCAGAATCCATGGCCAGTTCATACTGTAATGTGGGGGTGGATTCGCTGGACCACCGCAAGCGATGATAGTTAAGCCACGCCAGGGAGCGGAGTCTAAGTAGCCCCCGGTGTTCACCAGAGCCCGCCGCAAAGCGGGATGGACTTGCTGCGGCCGGGGTAATGCGTTGTACAGAATCGGGATCCGGAGACGTAGTCGGGGACAGGCAGGAGGTCAGGACGGGCAACAGAGGTTCGTGGTCAGAGACAGGCAGAGGGTCAGGGCAGGCGGCAAACAGGCAAGGTCAGGAAACTTAAGCAGGCGGACTGGTACTCGGGAAGACAAGACGGACTTCTGAATACAGACTAGGCACTACAAACACACACCAATGAACTGGCAGTGAGTGTAGGAGGCGTGCACAATAAATAGGGTCAGCGGCCAGCGATGGCCAATTACCGGCGCGCTATCCCTTTAAATCCCGACCAGCCGTCGCGCGCGCCCTAGGCAGCGGCTACACACGCAGCGGCTGTCAGAGCCAGACACAGGAGCAGGGACTGGTGAGTACGGGGTTTCCTAGGCAGGAGCAGAAGGACAACGGCTGCGGGCAGCAGCGGCACCCGCGCCGGACCCCGTAAGCGCAGGGGGGCGGCCGCGGCGGGCCGAGGCGCCAAGCCCCATGACAAGGAGCCTTCCCAAGGCTCCCCGCTGCCATGTCCGGGGGTTGGATCGCTGCAGCTATGCTGTGGCGGTGCCGATCACCCTCAAGATCGGTGCGGGGCACCGATCTTAATTCATTCAGACGCCTCGGCCATCTTTGCCGCGGCATCTGAAGTGTTAAATTAGCCGCTAACACCCAGCGGCTGTGCGGGTGGGGGGGGGGGTCGCGGAGCGATCCCCCTGCAAAGCCCCTTATGGACCCTGAAACGTACTCCTACGTCCAGGGTCCTTAAGGGGTTAATAAATAAACGTGTTTTATTGTGTCAAAGTTACTAAAAAATATACAAATTGGGTATCACTGTAATCATATCGACCTGCTGAGTAAAACTAGCATGTCATTTATACCTCATTTACTGCATTTATACCCCTGTAAAATAAAAAAACACCCTCAGGATGCTGTATTTTGTTCAAAACACCTCACAAAGACCTTAAGAGACCTTGTTCAAATCATATGAACCCCATAATACGATAGTACCCATAGTACCATTAAAAATATCAACTCATCCTCCAAAAACAAGCCCTTAATCAGCTCCATATATAGAAAAATTAAAAAGTTATGGCTAATTGACTAACATAAAAACACAATTTTTTATCACATTTCTATTGTGTAACAGCAATAAAACAAAAAAAATCAACTAAAATGTATATCATTGTAATCATTGTAATTGTACTGACACACATAGTAAAGTTTGTAATTTATACTGCACAGCGAAATGATGCCCAAAAACAATGGCAGAATTGCATTATTTTCCCTCCATTTTCATGGCCCAATGTTGAAAAAACTATGGAACACCTGGGCACCCAAATGGCACAATATACTCCTAGATGAGATCCATGAGGGGTGTTGGATCCAAGACGGGATGACTTCTGGAAGTTTTAACCTGTTCTGATACTTTGGGGGCTTTGTAAATACGACATGTCACCCACCAAAATCTGCTTTTCAAAAGCTAAATAGCGCTCCTTCCCTGCCATGTGGTTTACATTGTTGAACTTGGAAGAAATTGTGTAACAAATTTTGGGGTGCTTTTTCCAGGAGTCCTTATAAAAATTAAACATTTTCAACTAAAATTGCAGATTGTTGGAAAAATATGTTTTCACAGCCTAATGCTAAAAATATTTATGAAACACTTGTGGGGTCGATATACTCATTGCACCCCTGAATATGTTCCTTAAGGGGTGTAGCTTCCAATTTGGGGTCTAATCTGAAACAGTGCAAGAAAATCGTAATGAAAATGAGACTCCAAAATTCCGTAAGTGCTCCTCCAATTCTGAGGCATGTGGTTGAGGCAAATAGCACACTAGGGACAAATATATGGTATCTCTAAAAACAGCAAAATTGTGGGAATCGATATTGAGTTGTATTTCCCTGTTATCTACCGTGTTCCAGTGAATAATGGATAAAAATTTAAAATCTACAAACAAAAGTGAAATTTTACCTCCCCTTTGCTTTAAGTTCTGTGAAACACCTATTGGGTTAATAAACTTCCTAAATCCTGTTTTGAATACTTTAAGGGGTGTAGTTACCATTTATGGTGGTATCTAACATACAGGCCCCTCAAAGCTACATCAGAACTGGACTGGGCCCTAAAAAATCCAGGTTGCAAATTACTACAAAATTTCTAAGTCTCCAAATGTCATAAAAAAAGACATTTAAAAATTATGTCAACGCACAGTAGTGACATGGTAGATGCTAGTTATAAACTATTTTGTGTGTAATAACAGATATTTTTAAATTTCTCACAAATAAACAAGGATTGTATGGACCAAAATTTCTAAGTAACTTAAACCACGTGTCACAAAAAACAGTCTCTGAATCACATGGATTGGTAAAAGTATCGAAAAGTTATTCTCACATAAAGTGACACGTCAGATTTAAAAAATGGGGCTCAGTCAGGGAGGTCAAAACTAACTGTGGCGGTAAGGGGTTAAAGAACCCCTCCTTCAATAATGTCCTTGTAACAGGCACAGCTAGGAATAGAAGACATCACTTGCCATTGGCTTTTGTCACCTTTCGGATGTAAATGCTCCAAACTGTGATGTCAGCTAAAGGCACTTGACCTTTCAGTCAAACAGCAGCCACAGTGATGTCCCATTTGTACCAGGACTGGAAGAAAACAAAATATTGGCAGAGAGGGGAGATATTGCAGTGTTGTATCTGGGGTGGGAGATGAGGTAAGTACAACTTTAAAAAAAAAATAATTATATAATAATAATTTTTATTTATATAGCGCCAACATATTCCGCAGCACTTTACAAAATAGAGGGTATAAGCACAGACAAACCAGACATTACATTTTAAAAAGCTAATTGCAAATGAGACAGGAGATGTGAGGGCCCTGCTTGCAAGAGCTCACAACCTATTGGGGTGTATGGGTGAAACAAAGGGTGAGAAGTGCTTGGTTTAGCCATGTTACATAAATATGGGGTAGTATACATAAAAAATGGATGAACCTGCCACCCAGACCGTACATCTATATACAGATAAGTGCCCGTGGGTGCCAAAGTGTAGGAAGTGATGAATGTGTGACAGAATTTGGGGGGATAACAGTTAGGGATCTTTGTTGGCTTGTCTAAGAAGATGAGTTTTCAGAGCGCACTTAAAACTGTGAGGGTTGTGAGTGTGCCTGATCACATGGGGAACATGTTTCAGAGAACCGGTGCAATATCTTGGAGACGGGCATGGAAGGTTCGGATGAGTGAGGTGTGTAATCTTAGATCAGCAGCAGAGTGGAGAGCCCGGGTAGGGTAGTAGACAGAGATGAGGGAGGAGATGTAGGGAGGAACAGTGCTGTGGAGAGCTTTATGGGTGAGAGTGAGGAGTTTATGTTGTATTCTGTACTGGATGGAGCAAGGGGTTGGATATAGGGGGTGAAGGACAGATCAGAGTCTAGTATAACCCCAAGACAGTGGGCCTGCTGCCTAGGAGTAATGGTAGTAACACACACTGAAACAGAAATAGCAGGGGGGTTTATTACTACCTGGCGGAAAGACAAGCAGTTCAGTTTTAGTGAGGTTTAGTTTAAGATAGAGAGAAGACATTATGTCCGAGACAGCAGACAGTCACTGGTATTTTGTAGCAGGGCGGGAGTGATGTAACGGGAAGAGGTGTATAGTTAGTTGAGTGTCATCAGCGTAGAGATGGTACTGAAAGCCAAATCTACTGATGGTTTGTCCAATGGAGGCTGTGTAGATTGAAAAGAGGAGAGGACCAAGAACGGATCCCTGTGGAACCCCAACAGCAAGAGGAAGAGGAGAGGAGGTGGAACCCAAAAATGAGACACTGAAGGAGCGGTCAGAGAGGTAGGAAGAGAACCAAGAGAGCGCTGTGTCCTGGAGGCCAATGGTGCTTAGCATGCTGAGGAGAAGATGGTGATCAACAGTGTCAAAAGCTGCAGAGAGATCCAGAAGAAGAAGCAGCAATGAGTAGTTGTCCTGAGATTTAGCAGTTAGGAGATCATTGGAGACTTTAGTTAGAGCAGTTTCTGTGCAGTGTGGGGTGCGGAAATCTGATTGTAGTGGGTCGAAAAATAGAGTTAGCAGAGAGATAGCAGATTAGGCGAGAGTAGACCAAGCGTTCCAGGAGTTTAGAGATGAAGGGCAGGTTAGAGACTGGTCGGTAGTTAGCAGAGCAGGACGGGTCCAGAGTGGGCTTTTTTAGTAAAGGGGTTATAATAGCGTGTTTGAAGGAGGATGGAAAGATCCCAGTGGAGAGAGAGGTTACAGATTGCAGTTATGTGAGAGAGGACAGCTGGAGAAATAGACTGGACAAGGTGGGAGGGAATGGGGTCACTAGAGCAAGTGGTGGGGCGCGCAGACAGCAGAAGCCTGGACACTTCTTCTTCTGTCGTTGGGTCAAGAGTTGAGAGCAGACTAAAGGACGTGCGGGGAGGGACAGGGTGGGTGCTGTTTGGGGTTTCAGATGAGATGTTTTGCCAGATACTGTCAATTTTGTCTTTGAAGTGAGTGGCCAGGTCTTCAGCACAGAGGTCAGTGACCGGGGCCTGAGCTTTAGGTCTGAGGAGGGAGTGGAAAGTGTCAAACAGACATTTTGGGTTGTGTAAGGTTGAGATGAGGGAGGTGAAATATTTTTGTTTGGCACAATGCAGGGCAGAGTGGTAAGTCCTGAGCATGAATTTATAGTGGAGAAAGTCTGCAGGTAGCTTTGACTTTTTCCACAGACCATCAGCACATCTGGAACCTCACTGCAGATGGCGAGTCTGAGGTGTGTGCCAAGGCTGTGGGCGTCTGACTCTGGTGGTGCGGTGTGAGAGTGGTGCCAATATGTCCAGGGTGGTTGTGAGCTGTCATGGATGCCCCTGCAACCCTCATCCCGGGTCGCAGGCGCATTCGTGCCTCGCTGCGGAGCGGCGCCGCGACCCGCATGTCGGGTCGCGGACGTGCTCGTTCCCTGATCTGTCCCCTGGGCTACTTACCCGACCACGCACCTGCTGCAGCCTCTGTCCCGTGGTGCATGCAGCCCCGCTTCCTCGGGCGCACACGTGGCGGCAGTGTTAAATTTAAAGGGCCAGCGCACAGGTAATTGGCTATTGCCGGTTGCTGCCCTTATTTAAGCCTGCCTCTTCCTCTTCTTTAGTGCGATTATCCTACTGAGAAAGCTTTCCTGAAGTCTTGTCTATTACCGTGTACCGTACCATTTGCCTCTGTTCCTCGACCACGAATCTTGCCGCCTGTCCTGACCTTCCTGCTTGTCCTCGACCACGAACCTCTGCCGCCTGTCCTGACCTTACCGCCTGTCCCCGACTAAGTCTATTCCTTACGATTTTGTACCACGCTACACCTCGGCTGCCTCCATAAGCAAGTCACGTCAGGGGTAGCGATCTGGTAGACTCCCACTGAAGCAAGTCCATCCCGCTTTGCGGCGGGCTCTGGTGAAAACCAGGACCTACTTAGATTCTGCTCCCTGGCGTGGCTTACGCCATCGCTTGCGGTGGTTCAGAGGATCCACTACCGTTGCTCATGAAAGTAAGATCCGGCCATAGATCCCGCCAAGGTGCCTCTGCCTAGCGTTGCTGACCTAACCACCATTGTGGCGCAACAATCTCAGCAGATCACCCAGCAGGCCCAGCAGCTCAGCCATCTCTCCGACATGATGCAGCAGTGCTTGGCCACCCAGCAGAAGCAAACCGCTCCTGTGGCATCCGCTGCACCTTCGGCTTCCACACTGGCCGCTGGTCCAAGACTCTGTCTGTCCATGCCCTCTAAGTTTGATGCGGACTCCAAGGCTTGCAGGGGCTTTATCACTCAATGCTCGCTGCACATCGAGTTGATGGAGAACCAATTCCCTACTGAGAGTTCGAAGGTCGCATTTGTGGTCAGCCTCCTTTCCGGGAAAGCCCTGGCCTGGGCTACACCTCTGTGGGACAGAGACGATCCGGTCACGGCTACCCTCGCCGCCTTCCTCACCGAGTTCCGCAGCGTGTTTGAGGAACCTGCCCGAGCCTCTTCTGCCGAAACTGCCTTATTGAATCTACACCAAAGAGACTCCTCAGTGGGCGACTACGCGGTCCAGTTCCGCACTCTGGCCTCGGAGCGATCGTGGAATGATGCGGCATTAGCCGCCACCTTTAAGAAAGGCCTCTCCAGCCAGATCAAGGATGCCTTATCCACCCGTGATCCCCCTGTCTCCTTGAGTGACTTTATCTCCTTGGCCACTCGGATTGATATCCGTTTTTCTGAATGACGAGAAGAACTCCGCCAGGAACGCAAACCTACCAGGGGTCGCCGTTTTCCCCGCCTAGCTCCTGTATTCCAGAGACCACCTCAGTTGTCCTCCCTGCCGGCTACAGAGGAACCCATGCAAGTGGACAGAGCCAGTTTGACTCCACAGGAGCGGACCCAGCGGCGTGAAGAAAATCTATGCCTCTATTGTGCCAGCCCTGAACATTTCCGCTGGGGCTGCCCTCTTCGTCCTCAGTGTCCGGGAAACGCACGAACCAGGAGAGGCATTCCTAGGTGAGAGCAAGTCCTCTCCTCGTTTGACCATGCCCGTGCTTGTCGGATCCGGACCGGGAGTTCAATTCCAAGTTTCCTCCTTCCTGGACTCCGGTTCGGCTGGAAATTTCATGGAAGCTGCCTTGGTGTATAGATACAACCTCCCCGTGGTCCATCTGGAAAAGCCTCTTGTCATCTCCTCTGTCAGTGGGGAGATCCTCCGTGACCCGATCCAGTACCGTACCGAGCCCTTGCTCCTTCAGGTAGGGGCACTACATAAGGAGAAATTGGTTTTTTATGTGCTCCCTCGGTCCTCCTCGTCTGTCCTTCTGGGTTTTCCATGGCTGCAGCGGTACGCCCCTGTACTCAACTGGGAAACGGGCGAAGTCTTACATTGGGGGCAAGGATGTCGATCTCGGCGCTTCCCGCTTCTTCGATACCACCCACATCTTTAGCAGGCCTTCCTGCTCCATACCAGGAATTTGCAGATGTGTTCTCCGAGAAGCAAGCTGAGACTCTACCTCCGCATCCCCCATACGACTGCCCGATTGATCTGCTGCCCGGCACCTCTCCACCTCGGGGCCGAGTCTACCCGCTGTCCAGACCCGAGACACAGGCTATGTTGGCCTACATTAGCGAAAATCTCCAGAAGGGACTTATTCGGAAGTCCTCCTCCCCTGCCGGGGCTGGATTCTTCTTCGTAGAGAAAAAAGACGGCTCCCTACGGCCATGCATCGATTACCGAGGACTCAGCAAGATTACCATTAAGAATTGGTATCCTCTGCCTTTGATTACTGAGCTCTTCGACCAGCTTCGGGGAGCCAGGATATTTTCTAAATTGGATCTGCGAGGAGCTTATAATCTCATTCGTATACGAGAGGGGGACGGATGGAAGACGGCTTTTAAAAACCCGCGATGGGCACTTCGAGTACCTAGTGATGCCCTTTGGTCTCTGCAATGCTCCAGCAGTTTTCCAGGAGTTCGTCAACGACATATTCCGGGACCTCCTGTATTCCTGTGTCATTGTCTATCTGGACGATATTCTAATTTTCTCCCCCGATCCGGAATCCCACATAAGCCATGTACGACAGGTCCTTCGGCGTTTGAGGGCTAACCGCCTCTATGCCAAGCTCGAAAAATGTCTGTTCCATCAGCAAAGCCTTCCATTCCTCGGCTACATTATTTCGGACAAGGGCCTGCAGATGGATCCTGCCAAATTGTCTGCCGTCCTGCAGTGGCCAAGACCCTTGGGCCTCCGTGCCATACAAAGATTCCTGGGCTTCGCCAACTATTATAGACAGTTTGTGCCGCACTTCTCCTCACTAGTGTCTCCTATAGTGGCTTTAACCAAAAAGGGTAGTAATCCGAGGTTATGGCCACCAGCTGCGGAAGAAGCTTTCCTCAAGCTGAAGTCTGCGTTCGCCTCTGCCCCGGTACTCACACGGCCGGACACAGAAAAACCTTTCTTTTTGGAAGTCGATGCCTCCTCAGTGGGAGCCGGAGCTGTACTTTCTCAAAAGGGTCCCAAAGGCAAGACCCTCACATGTGTTTTTTTCTCAAAAACCTTTTCCTCTGCGGAGAGAAATTACACTGTCGGAGACCGGGAATTACTGGCCATCAAGCTAGCCCTAGAGGAATGGCGCTATCTCCTGGAGGGGGCTCGACACCCGGTCAATATTTACACCGACCACAAGAACCTCCTCTCCCTCCAGACGGCCCAGCGTCCAGGCACGATGGTCTCTATTCTTTTCCAGATTAAATTTTCTGATTCATTTTCACCCTACGGAGAAAAACGTCAAGGCAGATGCCCTCTCCCGTGCCTCTGACTTGGTAGGAGACGAACCAGCACCACGTCATATCATCCCTCACGAAAGGCTAATCTCTGCTGTTCCCATAGAATTGCAGTGAATCCTTCCGGGCAAGACTCATGTGCGCCCGGCTCTACGGAAGAAAATACTGCATTGGGGACCTTGCTCTCGAGTAGCAGGACACCTTGGAGTGAAGAAATCTTACTCTTATCTCCCGTTTCTATTGGTTGCCCAGTCTGGCGAAAGACGTTCATGAATTCGTGGAGTCGTGCACTTCGTGTGCCCGCAACAAGTCTTCCCATCTCAAACCAGCAGGTCTGCTGCACCACTGCCTATTCCCGGTTGTCCCTGGACCCATGTGGCCATGGATTTTATTACTGACCTCCCGCCTTCCTCTGGTAATACCGTGTTCTGGGTAATTACGGATCGCTTTTCCAAGATGTCCCATTTCGTCCCTCTGCCAGGTCTACCCTCTGCTCGTCGTTTGGCCGGCATATTTTTTCAGCATATTTTTCGGCTACATGGGCTGCCCCACCAAATAGTCTCTGACCGGGGGTCCAATTTGTTTCTAGGTTCTGGCAGTCCCTCTGTAACCAGCTACAAGTAAAATTGGATTTCTCCTCGGCCTATCACCCTCAGACCAACGGGCAGGTGGAGAGGGTTAACCAGATATTTGGCGCCTAACTGCGGCACTTTGTTTCTGCTCATCAGGACGAATGGGCCAATCTGTTACCTTGGGCAGAATTTTCATATAATTCGTTAGACTCCGAGTCTGCTGGTGCAGCCCCCTTTTTCATTGACTACGGGCGACATCCACGCCCACCCCTCCCCCTCTCTGTGCCCTCTGAGGTCCCAGCTGTGAAAGATTTGGTCCAGAACTTAACTGCCATTTGGAACAAGACACGCCAAAGGGGGAGTACCGCCACGGATGCCCCTGTGACCCTCATCCCGGGTCGCAGGCGCATCCGCGCCCCGCTGCCGAGTGGTGCCGTGACCATTCCCCGATCTGTCCCCCGGGCTACTTACCCGACCATGCTCCTGCTGCAGCCTCTGTCCCGCGGCACCGCTCCCTAGGGCGCGCGCGCCGGCAGTGTTAAATTTGAAGGGCCAGCTATTGCCGGGCGCTGCCCCTGTTTAAGCCTGCCTCTTCCTGGTTACCCTGCCGGATGTTTAGTGCCATTAGCCTACTGAGAAAGCGTTCCTGAAGTCTTGTCTATTACCGTGTACCGTACCATTTGCCTCCGTTCCTTGACCACGAATCTTGCCGCCTGTCCTGACCTTCCTGCTTGTCCTCGACTACGAACCTCTGCCACCTGTCCTGACCTTACCGCCTGTCCACGACTATGTCTACGCCTTATGATTTTGTACCACGCTACACCTTGGCTGCTTCCGCAAGCAAGTCACGTCAGGGGTAGCGAGCTGGTAGACTCTCGCCGCAGCAAGTCCATCGCGCTTTGCGGCGGGCTCTGTTGAAAACCGGGACCTACTTAGATTCCACTCCCTGGTGTGGCTTACGCCATCGCTTGCGGTGGTCCAGAGGATCCACTACCGTTGCTCGTGACATGAGCATTTCATTGTAATGTTTGACAGCCAAGTCAGGACAGAAGAAGGAGGAGATTGGGGGCAGTGAGGATTGTATGGTGTCAATAAGTTCCTGAGTGTTTATAGAGCGGAGATTTCGGAATGGATGATGGGTAGGTGTGTCCAGAGAAGGCTGAGAGTTAATGATAGTGAAGGAAATAAGGTTCTGATCAGAGAGAGCAAAAGGAGAATTGGTAAGATTAGAAATAGAGCAGGAGCGATAGAAGACCAGATCAAGAGAGTTTCCATCCTTGTGAGTTGGAGAGTCTATAAGTTGTGATAGGCCAAGGGAAGAGGTTAGTGAAAGAAGACAAGAGGCAGAAGGAGACATAGGGTTGTCAATGGGGATGTTGAAATCACCCATGATGAGAGTGGGAATTTCAATAGAGAGAGAGTGAGGGAGCCAGGCAGCAAAATGATCCAGAAACTGGCGGGGTGAGCAGGGGGGTCTGTACACAACCGCGACTCAGAGGGAAAATGGTTAACCTCAAAGGAGGGGAAAGTGAGTGAGGGTGCAGCAGGAATGACCTGGTAAGTGCAGTGTGGAGAGAGAAGTATGCTAACTCCTCCACCCGGCCTGTTCTCAGGTCTGGGGGTGTGGGTGAAGTGAAGGCCGCCATGGGTGAGAGCGGCAAGGGAAGTGGTGTCTGATTGCTGGAGCCAAGTTTCTGTGAGAGCTAGGAGATTGAGGGAGTTAGAGAGCACTAGGTCATGCACAGCAGTAAGTTTATTACAGACGGATCGGGCATTCCACAAAGCACCTTTAAATGGGACAGGAAAAGACGTACAACAAATATTACGTAGGTTAGCAGGGTTTCTGTGGGAGGAAGAGAAGGAGGTGGGATAAGAAGTAAAGGAAGGTGGACCGGGGTTGGGAGAGATGTCTCCTGCAGCGAGAAGCAGGAGAATGAAAAGTGACCACAGATGGTTCATTGATGAATATGAGTGACGTTTGTGCAGCACCCTGAAAAAGGGTGGTTTGGGGTAGTTAAAGTAAGTAAGTAGTGCATGGGACGCGTGCATGGGAGAGGGAAGGAGAGAGGAGTTTATGTGGACAGAATTGTTTGGAGGCATGACTGGACGGTAGGACAGGAGAAAAAAGGCAGCAAGATAGATTGCAGTAGTAAGCATGGCGACTAAGCTGTTGATTTAAAAACTCAGTTACTTACAAAGATAAGTTTCTTAACCCGTCTGCCCACTTCGGTCATAATTCGGTCAAAATTCATCATCACTTCAAAAATGCTGTCACTTAGAAAATGCTGGACATTAAAAAATGCTAGAGATTAAAAAATGCTGGCAGACCAAAAGGTCTTGCAGACCACAAGGCTCCAATACATACTGTGGATTGATTAGATAACCCCTTTCAGGTGACAGAAATGGGTGGGGTTGTAAAGAGATGACAGAAAGGAAATGCTTCAAAGGCAGCTGCTGTATGGTCTTAGCTAAACATATAAATGCATGCTAATTATTTTAAACAGAGCTGGGGGTTCTATGCAGTTTACACATACCAGAACACACAGTACAGGGAAATGAAATACAGCAGCAGTTAGGATGGGATGATGGGGTTTGCAGTAGATGATGACATACCAGAACAAACAGTACAGGGAAATGAAATACAACAGCAGTTAGGATGGGATGATGGGGTTTGTAGTAGATGACATACCAGAACACACAGTACAGGGAAATGAAATACAACAGCAGTTAGGATGGGATGATGGGGTTTGTAGTAGATGATGACATACATGTGAAGAAAGAAACAACAAAGCCATAATGTGGGAGCAGATACAATTGTGAGCGTCAGATAATAACGAAAAAATTCATAATCACTTAAAAAATGATGTCACATAGAAAAAGCTGGAAATTAAAAAATGCTGGCAGACCAAAAAGGTCAGCAATATGCTTTAAAAAAAACCCAAACAACCGGACAACCCTTTCGACATATTTATATTTTTGAAGACTAACAATTTTTCAATTGAAAGGTAGATCTTTATCCAGCATCCTCTGTAATTTTTTTTAAGACTTATGATTTTAAATAGTAACGAATACTGCTACAAGGCTCAAGTCTTTGGGCAAGTACAGTTAGAGTTATTTGATTGTGTCCTTTGGATCTTTTATCAGCTTCATGTTTTGAATGAACTTTAGCTAAACACATTATAGGAGAACAAGTAAATAATGACAAATATAAAGCTATAACCTCACAATTACTGGGTGAGCAGCTTCACATCTCAGTTCTAACCTGTAACATTTCCCCTAAGGAACCTTGTGTCCACTGAAATATCTTCAAACAATGGTAAACACAGACTAGAAAAGTACTGTTTGAGCTGAATTCTGAAGAAAAGATGGAAAAAGGTTAATATATAAAGAAATGCTAAATTTAGCTTTCATGTATCCTTTTTTATATAGTGACCAATTAAGCTTCCTATTAAATAAACTCTATGGAAATATATACAAACAAAAAAACATGACCTGCAGTTTAGCTAGCGGAAGAATTGGCATTTGAAAATATTTATAATCACTGTGACGGCTGAATTCATAAACATGTATAAAAAAATTTACCCCGATGTAGCCACGGTATCCTGTGAATACTCACCTTCTTTCTTTTCTGCAGGCGTCTTTGTGCACAAATGTTACCATCTAGAAAAGGGGAAATGTCAAAATGCAAAGCACATGCCTTGTAGTTCTCCTGCTGCAATTCAGCTGTTTAGTAATACCAGGCTGTACTGCAGTTTTGGCCACCCTTACATCCCTGAAACTTCATCACTGAGTGTATTAACCTACTTACTAATAATAAAAGTATCAGAAATACTACTTCCTTTGGCCAAAAAAAAACAATAATCATCCCTTCTGCAACTCTGATAAATCAACCCCGTTAATTCATGACAGAAATGAGGGATGTGTGTCCACCAAGCCAGCTAATGGCACATAACTTCCTTTTTGAGCTACAACTACCAAAATTGAAAGTAGGAAGTGTTCATAATAATGTGATTGTTGCAATATGTGTGGGTTTATGTATTTATAATACAACAGTGATTTGTATCTTTGGATATCCATGGTACAGCTATATCAACCAAGTTGATCTTTCATTGTTGCTTGGGATATTCATCATGTAGTCTGCACCTATTGGCTATCGGGTTAGTGTGGATAGTAATTTATATACAGCTATATATCATCATTACTCCAAGAAACAACTCAGCACCTGCTGAATCCATATCATTCTGTGGCAATTCCATATGAATATTATTCAGACCACTAAATATTCTTTTTAAATGCTAATAAAGAGATAAAGAAGTGCCCTAAGATGCCTCTGGTTAGATCTTCAATCAATCAGCCACATACTTTAGGCCTCAGTCACACTTATGTATGTAAACAGGTATGAAATACGGAGACATGATGCAGATATTTCTCTTTTGTTTACAATTTGTAAACATGGCTAGAAATATCTAACATTGGTTATGAGTAGTCATGAGCGATTACGTTGACTATCGTCATCGGGTCGATAGTCGATATCGGCAATTATCAATAAGATATTCGATAGTCGATAATAGATTATCGCCAATGACCATTAAAGTCTATGGGAGAGGACCAACACCTTCATTATTACACCCAAACAGGGCTGGAGAAGCTGGAAATAACATCCACGACAGTCAAATGGATACGTGCTACATCTTAGGCAACACACTTAGGTTATAAAAGCCACAGAAAAAAACTCACAGACCATCCATTCCCCTGTTTTGCACCACAGCATGCCCTTAAACTCATCCCCCACAAATTAAAAGTGCCAAAGGCGTTGATTAAACCCTCTTTTACTTGAATGGACATTGGTACCCCGCCCTGGAAGCAGCTGACCTTTAAACCTGTCTGACCCAAAATTTTTAAAAAAGTGCCGTATAAAGAGTTTTCAACACCTTTTAGTAGAATGGACATAGATTTCCCCCGTCCTGGGGCCACAGCATAGCCCCAAAACCTGCATGACCCCCAGTTTTAAAAAGTCCCGGGGAAAAAAAAAGGAGTCTTTAAAAACCACCATTTTATTTGGGAAAGGAATTAAAAATTTTATCGCCCTGGCCACAGCATGACCCAAAACCTGCATCCCTCCAGTTTTAAAAGTGCCAAAAAAGGATCTTTAAAAACCCACCATTTTAGTAAATGGCATTGACTATACCTTTTTCTGTAACAGTATGCCCATTAAACCTGTCTGACCCACAGATTAAAAGTCCCGGAAAAAGGGCCTTTAAAACCACCTTTTAGTAAAAAAGAACAAGGGACACCCCCTGCCCCTGGGCCACAGCTACCCCAAACCTGTTGCCCACGTTTAAAAAATCCCGGAAAAAAATCTTTAAACCCCCATTTTAGTTGAATGGACATTAAACAATAAATCTGTCCTGTCCCGCAGTATGACCATTAAAAACCTGTCTGCCCCCCCAGATTTAAAAAATCCCAAAAAGGAGTTTTTAAACCACCATTTTATTTAAAACTGGACAATGACTTTACCTGTTCTGTACCACAGTATGACCTTTAAAACCTGTCTGACCCCCCAGATTTAAAAAGGCTGGAAAAAAGGAGTTTTTTAAAACCACCATTTTATTAAACGGGAAGTATACCTGACCTGGGTCACGCATGAGCCCAAAACCTGCATGACCCCCAGTTTTAAAAAGTGCCGAAAAAAAAGGAGTCTTTAAACCACCATTTTAGTTTCATGGACATGGACTACCCCCGCCGGGCCACAGCATGCCCCCAAAACCTGCATGAACCCAATTTAAAAAGGGGGAAAAAAGGGTATTTCAACCCCATTTTAGTTGAATGGACTTTAACATATCTGTCCTGTACCGCAAAATACCTTTAAACCCTGTTGCCCACGGGTTTAAAAGGCCCGGGAAATAGGAGTCTTTCAACCCACCATTTTTATTTTTCACTGGACATTGACTATCCCTGCCCGTACCACAGCTGCCCCTAAAACCTTTTAGACCCACGATCACAAAGTGGCATATGTTTTTTTTGTACGGACTGTCATTTAGCATATTTTTTGGTAACTGACATTTGTTTACAGAATTTTTTTTGGGGAAAGTTTTATTTATTGTTTTAAAATTATTATCATTTTGTTTTTTTTTTCAAGGTGGAAACATACAACAACCCCCTCCTGCTTTTTTTTAAAAGGTATTTTTTACAGGGTTTGTAATGTGTTAATTCTTTTCCCGCACCCCCTTAAGAAATTTAAAAATGTCCTAATCATCTCAAAACACTTTTTAGTTGATAAGCATTTGCCCTTGGCTTTGAGAGTGATTCACCCAAATCAATTTTTAAGGGTTTCTTTTTTCCTCCAAATCCTTCTTCAGTGATTAGGGACAGATCCCCTGGAGATAAAATGATGCACCCCATAGGATCCCCCCCAAAAATTTTAAGCCCAATTTTGTGCAATTTGTGTCAGCCCTGGGCCCTTTTTGACACTATTTAAAAACCCAAGAAATCACTTTTTAAAAAAATTGATTTTTTAGAAAAATTTTAAAGCCCCTGATTCCCCAACGGGGAGGCCAGTGGCCCCGTCAGCCTTGTTAACAGGGAGGCCACTCCCAGGGCCGACTTACAGGGGGTGCGGTGAAAGCCCAGGCTTAGGTCGTCATCTATTAACACGCAGGTTCACCCTTGGGGGCCGGTTTACAGGGGGTGCGGTGGAGACCCCGGCTGGCGTCCGCCCTTAAACCGGTAAAAAGCACTTATGCGCAGCAACGAAAAATCGTGCGAAAAGCAGAGTGTAAGAAGGGGGGAAGGGGTGGGGAAAGACCCCCAGCCTTCTCTTAATAGTAAAGCCCGGGGGTTTAGCGCTTGCCCCCAGTATGAGTGCGGACCCAATTGAGCTTCACTTGAAATACTGGTGGGGTTTAACGCTCCTGTTCCCCCAGGGCCCTTTTTCTTTGGGATTCTTTTTTCCCTTTTTCTCAATGGGGCTGGAAGAAATTGTTCTGTTCTTTGTTTTGTCCGTGCTTCATACTCCATGTCCTCTGAATAACTACATCGGTCAAGTCTTCTGTACCTCCCTTGAAAATTCAGAGGAATTTTTTTACCAGCTATTTTGAATGAAGTTTTTTGTAGTTTAATTTAGAAAACCATTTTAAAATAGGATGGGAAACCCACCCTGTCTTTGTTTCTCTTTTTTAATTGTTTTTAAATGGGGGTTTTTAAATACAGGGGTTGCTAGCTTGTTAAAGATCTTGCAAAAACAAAAGTCATTTGCAATATGTGTCCATTAACAGTATCCTAAACCCATTTTTTTTTTCTGACAGCCACCCTCACCCTTGGGCCCCCTTGAAGAACAAATGTTGTTTGAAACCACATTTTTTTTTAATAGGACCTTGTCTAGCTGCATTTCACAGCAAAAGCCCCAAAAATTCAAAAAAAATGACCCATGAGCCCCTTTTTACAATTGTTTAAAACAAATGTCTGTTAAAAAACAACATTTTTTTTTTTCAATAGGACCTGTAGTAAGCTGCAGTCACGCAAAAATCCCCCAAAAAATTTTAAAACTACCCTTTAGCCACTTTTTTACAATTTTGAAAAACAAAAGTCTGTTAGAAAAAACATTTTTTTTATAATAGGACTGTAGTATAAAATATGTCACAGCAAAATGCCCCCAAAAAATTTAAAGCATGACCCCTTTAGCCATTTTGACAAATTTTGAAGAACAAATGTCTGTTTGAAACAAAATTTTTTTTATAATAGGACCGTTAGTATAGCTGCATGTCACAGCAAAATGCCCCCAAAAAATAAAAGCATGACCCTTGAGCCACTTTTACAATGTGAAGAAACAAAAATTTTGTTAGAAAAAAACATTTTTTTATAATAGGACCTGTGTTAGCTGAATGTCACAGCAAAAATGCCCCCAAAAATTCAAAAAAATGAAAACCCTTTAGCCACTTTTTACAATTTGAAAAACAAAAGTCTGTTGAAACAAAATTTTTTTTATAAAAGGACCCTTGTATAAATTGCTGCATTTCAAAGCAGCATGACCCAAAAAATTATAAAAAAAGACTTCTCAGCCACCGTTATAAAATTGTGAGGGAGAAATGCCCTCAAAAGTCACATTTCTGTTTCCAAAGGTCCATAATTAAGCGTATCTCAAGCAACATAACCCCAAAAAATTAAAAATATGATTCTCAGCCACTTTTTAAAAATTGTGAGGAGAAATCCCCTTAGAAGCCACATTTCTGTTCCAAAAGGCCATAAATTAAGCTGTATCTCACAGCAACAGACCCAAAAAAAAATTAAAAAAAAAATTTACTTCTCAGCCACTATTAAAAAATTGTGATGGGAAATGCCACTTGAAGCCACATTTCGTTCCAAAGGACCCAAATTTTTAGCTTTTTTTCCCCAAACAACATACCTAAAAAAATTGACAATGCGGGGAAAATTTTTTAAAGATAAAGTGGTAAATGGAAACTGTTGTCATGAAACCTTGCTGTCTTTTACAGTCTCTCACAGAAACCGCAAAATGAAAATTTGGGAACCGGGAATAAAAATTGCAGAAAGAAATTATCATTTTAAAAAAAAATTTTCAAGAGGACCATTTTTTGTTTGAAAAAAAGGGAAAGTGAAGTAGACCGGCAAACTAAACGGTGCCTCGGGAAATTTTGGGGCCGAACATCATCAGAGATCCATGCCTGTTTTTTGATGAAAGTCAAACGATCCACATTATCTGTGGAAAGCCGGGTGGTTTGTCTGAATGACTCCTCCAGCGTGCTGAAGGTCGCCAGATATGCGCGGCTGCGGGGAGGACAACCCCCCTATGGGTGGGGAGGAGCTCGGGCCATTCGCCATTTTGGATACCCAAAGTCTATTGGGTCGGAAAACTACAAAAAAAATCGGTGTTGAGACGCAGATAGTGTGCACCTGATCTTAAGCAGGGGCCTGTGTATTGGGTGTGTCCCTGATTGCATGCGTTGGTGAGGTGGTAAATAAAATTTTCCAAGGGACCCCTTAGGGTTCGCCCCTTGCCTGTGTGCTGCTGCCGCTACGGCTACTTTGGCATCTACTGTGTCACTCGCTGTGTTGTTCCACCGTGAATTTGAGGAACAGAAGCAGTGGAACAGATGTCTCATTGATCGTCAGCAAGGTCTCCATTTCCCGCATTTTTTCTTTTTTGGGTGGGTGGGAAAAAAAGTGCTGAGTTTTGTTTTTTTACCCGGGGGTCCAGGAGGTGGCCATCCAGTAACTGTTGTTCATTTTTTATGGCCTTAATGCAGGATCTTTTGGAGGGGAAGGGGGCATCCAAGCACTCATGGAGCGATGGAGCCTTGATTTCCCAAGTTGGGTCGAGGGGCACTACAAATTGATCTTCCTCATCTTCCTCTCCGCCTAAAATTGCGCCAACCTTTTTCCAAAGGGCAGGGACGTCGGTAAGTCGGTGTTAAATACCCCCCTCCCCCTCCGCTTCCCCCGGGCACAGCTTAAACACAGCCCTGTTCCCCTCAGATATGCACCCTGAGAGCTGTGCGCCGCCTTGCCTAGCCCCTGGACCCCGAAACCACGCCAAATGAAGACCGATAAAATTGAAAAAATGTCGGGCCTTGTGGATTTGACGGAGAGAAGGCTCCTTTGTCCCCCATCTGTGTCCGGGCCCCCCTCCTGCTGGAATATTGTTTCAGAGTGTCCAACAATCGTTCCAGAACTAAGCCCCCACAATGCTCATGCTGAAAGGCATTGCCCCACATGACCATTTTGGTGGTTTTTCAAAATGGCAAGGATGGTGCAGGCTTTTCCCCCTGCCCCACTCTCGGGGTCAACACCCAGGTCCGCACCGCTGTTTGTCAGGCCATGTGTCACTTCGTATGCGTAATGGATTGCGCTGCTCCCACAATGCTGTAGCTGTGGAGGGTGGAATTCCAGCGTTTTTGGCCAAAGTCAAAAAAATGAGAGGGGTTGACGGGGGGGGCCCGAGTAAACGCTCAACAAAAGCCAAAAGGGACGAAGCGGGGTTTGGCGAACGGGGGGGAATTGGGGCCCCCTCAGACTTGAGCCTTTCAGAAAGGGCAATCCGTCCCGGGTACCTTTTTTCGGCGAAAGGTTCTGACCTTCCCGGGCCCAAGGGATGGGGGCTCCAGCCTCCCGATTTTAAGGGGGGGGGCCAGCGGGATTTCCCCCCGTTATTGCACACCCCCTTTTGCCGGGGCAAAAAAGGTTTTTGTCCCCCCAGCCACGTTTGGGGTTTCTGTTGGGGAGAGCCATCCCCCCGCCCCGGACCTGTGTGTGGGACGGTCCCCCAAGACGTTTAAATTTTTAAAACACCCCCCTGGTTTTCTTTGGGACGTGTTTCCCCCAAAGAGGCCCTTTGGGGGAAAGACCCCTTGCACCATCCCTGGGTTTTTGAAGAGCGTGGGGGCCCCGACCCCGGGGGAACACCCACCCAGCTCACCCAATGAGCTGTCAAAGAGAATAGGGGCCCCTTGGGCCCTTTTTTTGGCCAAGTTTTTTCCTTTCCTTTTTCAATTTCTACATTCGTGATTGGGAAATAAAAACATTTTTGGTTTTTGGTTTTAAAACCCACCTAAGGTTTTTGCCTTTTACTTTTTCCCGTTTCGGCAAAGGGGGGATATGAAAACGCTGGGTGAATCGGGAGGCTTCTAAAAGGGGGCCCCAGGGCTTGAGGGGTGCCGGCCCCCTTTTTTAAACGGGGGGAATAACCCCGAGGACCCGGGGTTTCCGCTGACTGTGGTTTGGCGGAATCATTAGGGGAAATTTTTCCCAAACCCTGCCCTCTCCCTTTTTTGAGGGGGGCCCTGTATTTGAAAAACTACCCCATCGTCTTCCTCCTCATCCAGTGATTTGAAGCGTTTTCCGCAAGCAAATTTGCTAAAAAGCCCCAGTTGGACCCGAAATGTCGTAAATCATCTTCTTTAAACACAGGTGACTTCGTCGTCCTGACATTCTGAAATCCAGGAGCTGCGGGTTCCCAAAAAAGGGGAAAGAAAGGGCCTTGCCCGACCCCCCCGGGATTTTTGCCGTTTGGGAACCGGGTTTCCCTTTCCCTCCCCCTCTGTTTAGCTTAGAAACCCCCTGGAACTCATGGGAAAAAATCATCCTTTTTGGGCCCTTTGATTTTTTTAAAATCCCAAACCCTTTGACCCCAAACCGCTTTGTCCCCAAAGATTTCAAAAAAGGGAAAACCAAAAGGGGGGGTACACGGGGGTTTAACTTTGGGGCTCCTTCGCTTCAGGGTTGGACAGATGCTAATGAGGGCTGATGACGCCCTTTTGGGGCCGTGACTGGGCCAAATAAAACAAAATTTGCTGGATTAAATTTTTAAACTGCAAGGTGGTCAAAAAACCAAAGTGGACGGGGAAAAAGTGCAAAAAACACGTATTGAAATGTATACGGTAAAAAAAGGATTTTTTGGAAACCCTTAAAGGGAGACCAATTGTGCGGGAATAGACTCCCTCAACAAAATTGTGGAATCTATTTGATTCCCTTTTAGCCCCCTTTGTAATCCTTTCCTAACTCGAGATCCATGGATTTTCTTAGAAAACTCGAGGGGATCAGGGGGACCAAATTTTGGCTAGCATGTGGACGTAAGGCCCCTTAAAACAATATACCCCATGATATGGGTATACAGGGAGATTTTTTTGCAAATTAGGGATTGCAATTCAGTGACATAATGAGTTCCTTTTGCATTCGAGATTTGTGCTTACAAAAAATTATTTTTTGTTCAAGGGAGGTTCTTCCACCCTTAGGGGACAGCCATGGGAAGCCCATGTGCTCCATCAAACTAATCTGATCGGCGGGGGAGAGCCTCTATTTTTTTGAAGAACATTTGCACATTGGACTGACCAAAAGGGGGCTTGATTCGTTTTTTTGGACATCTTTGTCATATGGAAGGGCTCAAAGCAGACTTTTTTACTTCTTTACTAAACTAAATAAAAATCCAGGGGTTTTAATTCACCTATGAGTTCATTCAAACCGTTTACCTTTTTGGATGTAAAAATCTTGAAGGATTCTAAGGCACTTCTCGACAACAATTTATCGTAAGCCACGTCGTTAATTCCCCCCTTGCATTGGCGGGGCAGCATCCGGCACCCTGAACGAGGATCCCCAAAAGGCGTTTTTTTGGGTTTTCGCAAAAATGTTCAAGTAAACAGACTAAAAAAACAGTCAGTAATCTTAAACGTCGCTTTAGGGAAAGGGATACCGGGGTGTTATTTTAAAAGGGTACCCCATCCCCCTTTAGATGGGAAAAAATAAATTACTTACCCCACGGTTCAAAAAGCCCAGGAAAAGGAAGAGAAAGCCTATAATACGATGGCACCTTTGTACGAAGTCGTACCGGATGAGTTCGCAAGAGACTCATCCAAACACTGGGATATACTGCTCCCTATAGTACCCAGACGCAATCAAGGAGAAAGTCGGGTCACGCCCCTAATATAACATACAGGCTTAGTCCAAAGTCCTAAGGGACAAAATTGTGAAAAGACGCCAACAAAGCTCAACACCTCCGGCACTAATATGTGGCTTCAGAGACAGCCGATGGCTGTCATAAATGTAGTGGCCTGTATTGTTGTAACTTGTTTGAAAAGGGCAAAAGATTTTCTAATCAATTTACCGGCCGAGATTCCTTGTAGGCATTTTATTAATTGGTAGATCTACGGGTGTTTATTATACGTATCAGATGCGATTGTGGTTTAAGGAATAATGTCGGCAAAACATTCGTGAATTTCGGAGGCCGTATTGGTGACACACCTGGGCGACATTCGGAAAAAAGAAACACCAGTGTAGCCAGACATGTTTTGCAATGGGGAAAAAAAAAAAAAAGAGAAAAAAAAAAAAAGGAACAAATGTGAAGCACTATGCCTTGAAATTCATGGAGTAATTGATAGAATTCAACCACACGTCCCGAAAAGGGGATTGGAATAAATCTATTCTGTGCAAGGAATCATTTCGGATACACTTTGGGACGGCACATCCTGAAGGTCTTAAATGAACAACTTAATTTTAATTGCTTTTTGTAGCATTTCATTTAGCCCATTTTTTCCTCCATATAATGGCTACGATAATAACGTTTTTATACTTTATCATGACATACCTTTAACACTATCGATCTTCTTTCTCTACACGGTAGATCCGTTCTATGTTTCAGTCAGTTACTACAGAGCTAGATTTATAGTTTACCGGTCATGTGAATCATTCCTCTACACTTTTTGACTATACCTACATCATGATACATTCTAAATATATATATCTGTATTGCTGTATTACATTGTATCGCTTTAAATACCATTATATATGCCAGCTGCTCACTATCAGAGACGCAGCCTAAATGCCCTTCCACGACACTCCCGCTTCGGTGACAGAGATACATACCAATATTGCTTCCAACCTCGTTTTCAAGGCTGGATATCTTCATTACCGGTTTCGATTGAGCGCTTTAGCAACTAGACGAGGCATGCGCACATACCACTCTCTGGTTTAGTGACGGCGATTGTATCTCGCAGTTTTGGCGGCCAAAACGCCGCTATTTTAACCGGATGTTCACATAGTTTAATTGCGCAGCACACCAAAGCTGTATGCCACACTGTATGAGCCAAATGCTCTATCTCAGAGGATTATTGCAGGAATTTTTATGTCTGATATATACACATTACAATTGGCCTGCCTTGCAAATAGTTGTTTAATTGATGTGCGTAACGTGCATATTATTACATAACTCACAGCCTACTGATCTCCGTCCCCTGATGAAGTTAAAGTAGGTACGAAACATTTGGGCACTTTTGTGATTTTTGGAATTGCACATATTGATGATAAGTGCCGAACTTTTTGTCCAACGATCTAAATTTAAACTAAAGAATTTATTGTAATATTTTGTAGTGTCCATCCTGTGGCAGGCATAATAGGGATAATTTATTTGCAGGGATTAGGTTCCAGACAGGTCGACCATAATAGTGGACGTAATTCCCTGTAAAACTTAAGATTAGCCATATATATAGATAGGGCCTCATATAGGCCAATATAGGGTATTAGCGGCAAATAACCGTAACAAACCCAACCTATAATTCCTCATTGCTACCCTTCTTTTCCTGTGGGAACAGGGTTGTGTAATACTTAAATCGGTGGGCTTAAATCATCCTAGTATAAGACATTTGCTACTATTAGTGTATGTTGGTATTATAGGATGCTTTTACACTTATTTATAAACTAAAATTAAATAAAAGATTACAATTTATTATTTAGTTGCGCTTTTCCAAATATGTTACTTATACAATTCATTAAGCGTAATGGAAACTAGAGCCCATATCAAATCTAAACCAAATACTGATGCTATTTTAATACATTTCTTTCTGAACACAGTTGTTGGTTATGGCCGGATTTCTGAAATACTGGCTTTAGGAACAATGACCGATTGCTTAGTGAGGTGAATGAGAACTATTCTGATTAAGGAATTCGTTCAGAAAAAATATACAGCCAACACTCAACTATGCATTCAAGGTAGTTACACAGGATATATCGAGATCAAATATCCACTAGTAGTGAGGGTCCACAGTGTTAATAAACAAAATTAAAAACAAATAGTACCTCGGAGGACTGCGCATTTCCCACACACCTGGTCATAAATTAAGAGACCATGATTATTAAAAGTTGGGATCAAGAAAGCCACTAACAGCACGATTAAGTTAATGCAATTACATAATG
The DNA here is from genome assembly GCA_025379985.1 of Phyllomedusa bahiana. Lineage (NCBI taxonomy): Eukaryota > Metazoa > Chordata > Amphibia > Anura > Hylidae > Phyllomedusa > Phyllomedusa bahiana. The sequence goes on along the minus strand of JAODAL010004525.1, from coordinate 27,030 downwards.
GAAGACGAAAGTAGCTAGTCAAGAAACTCTTGACCAAAAAAAAAAAGAACAAATTAATATGGTCAAAGACTTTTTCGCACAAAATACAGAATACGTTCTACCAATGGGAGCAAACAACTTCAGAGCTCATTGATCAGATATCAATAAACATAATAAAGACCGCAAACAAAACAATTTGTTTAGGGTCACCTCTCCTACTTCGGGAAACAACGCCTAATCATCTTGGATACTAAGGAAAGTAATAAAGATCCAAGAACTGTAGCCTCCTCACAGAAACTGAGATCACTGATTCTGATTGTGATTTAGTTAATCAGAAAATCCATAGTCACAACGACGCATAGTGCCCCAGAATTGTGTAAGGGGAGGGAGACGAGGCCGAAAACAAAGAGGTTCATCTAGACCTTTTTTAGAATGGAAATCATTCTTACCATTGAGAAGGGATCCACACCCACAAGACGCAAACTCCTAACTCCACGAGTTTCCAACCTAATAGTTATATTCAATCAACCCCACGAATTGAGCGTTAGTGATGATATGAAAAATTGAAATTAAAGGTTTGCTTTTGTCCCAACAGCAAGATTTGGACAAATTTAGATGGATTAAAGACATCCATCAGTATTGACAAATGATAAAAATGCACCACTAACACTGTTCAAAAAAATAGAGGGAATGTATCGTAACTGTGCATAAGTCAGACAAATTATAAGGGGTATCGTTTATGGCTTTAAGACAAACCATCCCATTTACGAGGTCAACACGGGCAAAGGCCCCTTCACAACCCAAAGCCCAAAACGATCTTCAATTCCTCCACCATGAGAATATCTTGTGATCGAAGTTTTTATATCTCAGTAACTAGGTATCTAGAATCTTGCACAAACTAATTCCAGTAAACTGGCACAGAGAGTAAGAAACATCAGGCAATCTCTAGGTTGGAACAAGATCAAAATTAAATAGTGAAACCCGCTGATAAAGGGTAATATTGTACTTTTATGATCACCAGAGATACTGTAAATATGTTGCAACACTCAACTTCGAGGACTCTCATGTTAGAAATCTTGAGAGAAGTCCCTACTGAGAAATATAGAAGGAGCTTTTAACTGTCCACCTGATGCCAAAGTCTCATAAACTTTATATCAGTACAAGAATTTGAGTTTCATGTTTTCCTAGATATCCAAAATTATCCGACCTTTATACAGTCTTCCCAAGATACACAAAGGGATTAACACCCTTTAAAGAGAGAGACCAATTTGAGACAGGAATATGACTTCCCACACACAAAAATTTGTGGAAAACTATTATATAGATTACCCTTAACACCCTTTGTGGAATCACTTTCCTCCTACACTCCAGAATATACCATTGTGACTTCTTAGAAAACTCTGATGGGATACAGGTTGGCGACCAGAAGATGGCTAAAGCAAGTGTGGACGTAAGAGGCACTCATACCCAAGGTATACCCCATGATATGGGTAACAGGCTGTAGATTAATATCTGCAAAGTAGAGGATTGCAATCCAGTGCCACATAAATGATGATCCTTTTGCAGTTGCTGAAGATTTATTGCATAACAAGAAAATATATTTATGTTCAATGGTTATGGATCTTCCACCATCTATGTGAACAGCCATGGGATCCCATAGTGCTCCATCAAACTCAATCTGTACCTCGGCTGGTGGGAGAGCCTCTATGTTTTTGAAGAACATCTATGCACATTGGACTGACCACAATGGGCTATGGATTTCGTTATATTGAACGACATCTCTTGTCATATGGTAACGGTCTCTAAGCCAGACATTCTTAACATTCAATACTAAACCTCAAAGAAAATCCCATGAGGTCTAAAGTATCACCTAAGAGAATCATTATCTAACCAAGCTTACCTTATGAATAAAAAAACATGAAGTGATACCCAATGGCAACTATCTCGCGACAACAATTTATCCTGTAGTCCACGTCGTCTAAATTCCCGACTTTGCATTGGCGTGTAGGCTGCCAACCGGCACCCCTGAAGCAGGTTATCCCAAGAGTGGGAAGATTGTTTGCGATTACTGCAGAAACTTATCAAGTAAATCAGACAGTGAAAAAAAACAGTCCAGAAGATCTTAAACGTCGCATTTATAGGAGATAAGGTATATCCGGAGGATGTATTTTAAAAGGGTACCACATGCACTTCAGAAGGGTATAACAAAATTACATACCACCACGTGTTCAAAATGCCCAGGAAAAGGAAGAGATAGCAAGAGTTCATTGCACCTTTGCGAAGCGTCCGATGAAGTTTCGCAAGTATACTACCAACACTTGGAAATACATGCTCCTATGACCCAGACATCAAAGGATAAAGTCGGGTCACGTCCCCTAATAACATGCAGGCGGAGTCCAAAGTCTAAGGGACAAAATTGTGTGAAAAATCCACTAAACACCACCTCCGGCACTAATAGTGGCTTCAGAGACAGTCCGAAAGGTCTGACATAAATGTAGTATGGCTGAATTGGTTGTAATTTGTTGAAACGGGCTAAAATATTTACTAATCAATTTACCGCCGCGAATATCCTTATTAGGCCATTTTTAATATTTAGATCTACTGTGTGAATGATACCGTCATCATATGCGATTGTATGGTAAAGGAATAAGTCGCAAAACTATTCGTGAATAATCGTATGCGATAATGGTGAAGCACGCTTGCGACATACGGAAAAAAATATACACCAGTGTAGCCAGACATGATTATGCAGGACATAATGGGAGGAAGCACAAGCTTGAAATTCAGGGAATTTGATCGAATTCAACCACGTCCGAAAAGGGGATTTGGAATAAATCTATTCTGTGCAAGGAATCATTCAGCTTTACACATTTGGGGACAGCACATCCTTATGGGCTAAAATGAACAACTAAATTTTAATTGCTTATGGATAGCATGGCATTTTAGCCATTTGTCCTCATATAATGTCTGACAATAATAACGTTTTTAAACTTATCAGAGACATTCATACACATTCGATCTCTTCTCTACACGGTAGTCCGTCTAGTTCAGGGTCAGTTACTACAGAGCATATGATTTATAGTTACCGGTCATGTGAGATGCATTCTCCAACACATTTGACTATACCTACAGCATATACAATCTAAATTTAAATAAAAGTAATGCTTGAATACATATTGATCCGCTTTAAATAGCCAGATATTATAGCTCAGCGCAGCAGCATACAGAGACAGACATCTGCCGTCACGTCACTCCGCTCGATGACAGTGTCCAGAGCCAATTGCATTCCAAGCCTCGTTCAATGCTGGATGGCGTCATTTCGTTTCTATTTGAGCCGCTTAGCAACTAGACGAGGCAATGCGCACATAACCACACTCTGTGTTTAGTGACCGATGTGTACTCGCAGATTTGGCGCCAAAACGCCTGGTAATTTAAACCGATGATCACATAAGTTTAAATACCATCACACCCATAGGTGTATGTCCACACAGAGGCAAATGCTCTACTCATGGATTTATGCAGGTATGTTTATGTCCTGATTAAATACACATGACCTTGGCCTGCTGCAAAAGTTGTGTATTATTATGATGTGCGTAATCGTGCATATTTTTACATTTTCTCACAGCCTACAGAACTCCGTCCCCTGATGAGTAGTAAAAGTAGGTACCGAAACAAGTTGGGACAATTTGTGATTTGGGACATGCACACATTGATGTAAAGGCGTATCTAGTTTTCCAACGTACTAATACTAGAAATTTAGTAATATTTTGAAGTGCCATCCTGTGGCAGTGCATAATAGGGAAATTTTTTTCAGGTATTAGGTTCCAGACAGGTCCCGTCCTAATGTGATGACGTTTTATCCTGTACTTAGTATCATAATATAGAATAGGGCTCATAAATAGTCCAATATAGGGTATTAGCATATATCCGTAACAAACCCTACTTTAATTCTCATTGCAACCAATCTTTTCCTGTGACAGGTGGTTAAACATAAATCGGTGGCTTAAAACATCCTTTATGTTTTTAGACAATGTGCTCAATTTTATGGTATGTGTGGGTATTATAGTATGCTAAACACTTTTAAACTAAAATTAATAAAAGATACATTTTATTATTTAGTGCGCTTTTCCATATTTTACTTATACAATTCATTAAGCGTATTGGAAACTAGCCCTGATCTAAACTAATCCTAATACTGAAGCTAAATAATACACCTATCAATACACCTGTGGTGACTACACAATTGCTTTGGATCCAAAATTTAACTGCAAAGTGCTCTTATCAACAAATCTGGACATGGGCAAAAGGGCAAAAAACACACTGAAATGTATACTGAAAAATAAAAGGTATTTTTGGCACCTATCAATTCACCTTTGGTGACTACACAATTGCTGGAATCAAATTTAACAGTCAAGTTGGTCTCTAGACCACGAGCGGGACTGGGCAAAATTGAAAAAGAACACTAACTGAAATGTACTACTTAAAAAAAAAGTGGAGCTTTTTGCACCTAACAAATAGACGCTTGCAGTTACTATAAAAGAACTGTATCCAAATTAAGATCAGGCAGCCCCAATAACCAAGTAATATTTCAACAGTAAACTGGTTAATAAAAAAGCTATTGCAATGCATTTTCCTGCAATACAATATCCAGTATCTTTAAAGAGCATTGTTCATGTGTTCGCTCCGCCCTCCCCCCACCACCTCCCGCTCGCCCCCGTGACAATACAGCGGTATATGCTCCCTTTAAAAATTTCACTGCCTAACTACCTAAACTCTGCAAATCTCTGATCTAACAAAGAACTAAGGATCACATCTAAAGTAGAGTTGTCTCTGTGAACAATATAGAATAATTTCCCTGAGCAGTTTGCACAGAGGCAGAGCGCATGTCTACTGCTTTGAGATACTGACCACACGATCATGAACAGAAGGGCGGTGGGGGTGTGGGGGGGGGGGGGGGGGGGGGGGGGGGGGGGGGGGGTGTGGGGGGTGGGGGGTTCTATGTAAACGGTCCATTTGATTTTTCTAGCCAATGCAACCATACACAACCCAGTCGATGGACGCGCACACACATCTAACCCTTCACTAATCTGTAATCTGATTTGCTGGCCGCCAAATTGACAGGAAGCGGCCGAAAATGGGGGCATCTTAATAGGATTATGCACAAGATTTTAACCTAAAATTATCGCGTGATCTAAAAAATCCGATCAACGTAAAAACCGTGCCGATTTCAACTTTGTCGATAATAATCGCTCAACACTAGTTATGAGAACATGACCAACATTTCCAATTACTGCCCTGGGCTCCTAAATCCCCACGAACCCCCCAACTGGAAGGGAGACCAACTCAACCACCTGTTTTGTAGCTGCTTCCCCCATTGGGCCCTTTGCTGATCCCAATTTCCTTTCCCGGGAATGAGAATGTAATAAATAACAGGGTTAAAAAGGTTGTTATATATGTTTAACATTAGAGCATTTAGCATTAGAGCTGTTGCTGTATTTACAAAACCCTGCTGGCTGCTTTGGAATCTCTGGAACTAGGGTGGAATAAATGTTTCTTTTAATGGGGAAACATAATTTGTGTTCTCCCTGTTTCCCTAGTATAAAGATCATTTAAACCAGGGGTTTTGTTTACCATTTTTTGGGGGGAAGACTTCCTGGATTTCATCAGTGATGCAGGGGGCCCCACACAAAAAAAAAGTAAAAATTGGATTCAGCATTGGGAGCCCAGCACTTATGTTTTGATTGTAAGGCTCTGTCCCCGAAAATTTTCCCCATTGGGAAAAATTCCAACTTGAAATATTTTCTAAAAAAAAACAAAACCACCCCCCCCTTTTGACCCCAATAGAAAACTTTTGGTTGTAGTTCATGCAATGCGTATTTTCGGTGGTTGTTTTTGGGGCCCCACAATAAAATTAGAACATTTTCATTTTTTTGGGTTGTATCTGCGTAAAAAATTTATATTTAATGTCAATAAGAGGTGGATGAAAACCTGGTGTAAAATGCACCCCAAACATTTGTATGTGGTTTTTAACATGGATCCATGACCAAAGCCACATAGAAATGAATGGGACTCATTTCTGACTGTAAACCCGGAAAAAAACAAACAAACTCCCCAAAATCCCATCCTACCACTGAAAACTTTTGGTTTTTCAACGCAATCCGACATTTAAATTTCACTCATCGTGGTAAACCATTAGGGAAAATATTTATTACAGTTTTCAGAAACACAAGGGGGCTTTTATGCTATTGCAGAATTGGTTTCACTTTGAATCAGGACCCAAGGTGCAAAAGATAAAAAATTAATTTTGAAAAAAAAGTAAAGTAATCTCCTGTACAAGACCATACATAACAAGTTATCTCCTTTCTTCCTTCAAAAGCCTTGTGAAGTAGATTATTGTCCTTCAGTATAATGTCTTTTCATCTACTTTGAAACTTTTGCAGTAAGCACTTAAATAAAACAATACCCCCTTTTGTAACAGTGCCCTTTTCTTATTTAATTATCTTACAGCAAATTCCACATACAATCTGCTCTTCTCCAAGCTTCATTTTGTTCCTAGTAAAACTCTTCATTATTCCCCTATTTTTTCCCCTGTCCTTCCCGAGTTCAAGGGTTTTTAAATGTTTTGCTTTTTTATAGGGTTTTGAGGCATGGGCCTTAAACCTTACATTAGGGGGTTTTAATTTTGGCTTCCCAAAGTGTGTGAACCATGGGCCCAATGTCTTCCTACAGGCACATTACCTTTTTAATGAGAAGGAATGAACTCTTAAAAGTCATCTTGACTTGTTTTCAGCAGTAGGGGAACATTTCTTATTTTTAGGATTATTTGAAGTAATGCGGTAGGAGTTAAGAAAATACAGACTCAATATAATTCCAGTTTTAATGTATAATTGGGGGAATATTTGCCAAAATTACGCTTGACTCCTTATTTGTGTGTGAAAGAGAGTAAGAAATGTTAGTGTTAATTAAAGTAATTCTATGCAGCATATTGGTCATGTGGCAAAAGCAGCAGACAAATTTATAAAGATTAAGCAAACCTACTTGTGGCTGCCCTGCATGTTAAACGACACTACAGATGCATTGGTGCAGCAACAGATACTTTTTGCATCATTTTGGATTTTGAAAGAATTAAAATAAAGTATCTAAGACATTTTATGTTGGAATCCTTTCACAAAAATCCAGAAAAGTCTTTGAAGCATAATTCTAACATTAATGCTAAATCTCTGGTCTAATTGGTTCAGGTCGCAATAATACAATATTGATACCTGGATCAGAGTCTGAGTGTCACGTCAAGGGAGATACAGTGATCCCTAACTGGAACCCACCCCACTGTCCCTGCTTACTTGACGTGCTGCCCTAGGTGGCAGCCAATAACTGGACGACAGTCCCTGCGCTGCTAGAGTGCTGGGGCCCATCAGGAGGAAGAAGAGTCAGACAGTCCGGGTCGATAACAAGTCAGAAACGTCAAGCCACAAAACAGAACCAAAGAGGAAACGGTAAACAAGCCGATGTCAAAACACGAATGGGAGCGAGGTACGAAATCAGATGACAAGTCGGGGTCAGTACCAAGCCGAGGTCTGGTACACGTATAACGCAATCAGTAAATAGAAGAACATGGGAATGGAAGGCAGCCAGGAAATATCACAGACGCTGCACTCAGCCCGCAGGGAGTTTAAATCTGGTTCCCGGATACCGCCCTTGTAGCTGATTGGAGCAGCTTCCGGGTCCTCCCATTGGTCTAAAAATGATTATGTCACGCATACTAACGCATACTAACCAGAGCTTAAGAGTAATTAGAGGAGTGTTTTTAGTACTAATGAGCTGACCAATAAAAGATAAAATTAATGATTAAAAATGAGGCGATTGTTATAATAAATGAACAATAATGAAAAGGTGTTGCTTAGATGATTATATTGTATTGTCCAATAAAGATATAGTATCTGTTATGCATAACGGTACTCTTACCACTGACAGCTTATAAAAACTCTTGTCAAAATTTTAAGGCTGTACCGATATTTTGAAAATGTATCTTGTTCTTTCGACGATGTATGTACACATAAACTCGAGTTAATTTATCATTTGGACACCGCACAAACAAAGCTGGGAGATATTCTAGTCTCGATAACACCTGTGATTTTACCGTTGAAAGGAAAATATTCATAAAACTGAAATAGAGTATGTGTGCTATAGCAAAGTCAGATGTGACACTATACATGTACATGTCATTGCTATGTATAGGAGAATTAGAGGATTAAAATTTGTCATAAATATTATTTACTGTCAAATTAAGAAAAAAATGGGGGCAGTTTTAGATTGCAATTCCAAAGGTGAAATTTTGCTTTGGGAATAGAGAACAAGAACACTTCTGGCTATATGTCTGTAGAGTTCCTATAGTTTGATTATGTACTTAAGTATTACTTCATAGTCTGTGAACATGGAAACACATAGGTTAAGACATTTTTATTGATCACCTTTTTTTTGGTTGCATTAAAGAAAAATTGTGCACTGTTGTAACCGTTTTGTAAGGTGAATATGTAATTGGTGGTCTAAATCTGTGGGTGATATGTACCTCATGTTCATGTTACTGCAATCACTTTATATTTCTACAACTGTCGCAGTTATTTAATTGGGGCTTATAGAAATCCAGGGACATGCTTCAGAAACTTGTCACATAGTCTCCAAAAAATTGGGAATCTCGCAAGAGAACAAAGAGTGACTTTTGATCACTATATTTACTATTTTGCCATAGGCAAACTTAAACTCTATCTGTAAAACACTAAAACGTAACTTTTGTTATGTATAACTCGTAACCTCTATACACACTATTTAAAAACCTGATTTCTAACCTTACCATTTAACCCTTTCTACTTCTGAAAGAAGAAATAGCTCCTTTTCTATTATCAATCGGGTGGAAGCACCACCTATTAACGGGAAAAAGCCTATATATACAGCAATTTACTAGCCCCAGTAGGGATCCCAAGCCTCCTACTTGGGCAGTTGTCCCTAACCCTCATGGACAAAAAAAAAATTTAAGGCCCCATTGTGACACCGTCTGCAGCAGGTGACACTTCTAGACAGAGGTGAGAAATCACAATTTAAAACGTCATATCTGACCTCCCTGGCTTCATCAGGGGTTAGAGGTCCGATCACATGTGGTCTAAGCTCACTTCCTTTTATATCCTGTTAGGTACACACCCTATTCAGGTGATCACCAATTAGCCATTAGAGAATCAAAAAAAACCCACCCCCCTTCCGCTCTCCCTGCACACAACTCTTAAAAATGTGCTGCTAAAGCTGCCACCACTTCCCATAAACAACAATCCTCAGACAAGTTCACCATCTCCATGGCGGGCTTGCGCCCTATGTTACCATGCTGCCCGCACCAGCGTACTGTATCAATAGACACTTCAGCCCTGACTGTGTTGGACTTCCGTCTTATATTATTGCCTCTGCGTGGCTCACCTAGAACGGACTAAGCAGAATAGATGTTACATTCCACAGCACACTACCAGCTTCATCAACTCCCATAAACCCCTTCTCTTCCATGTCTAATATGCATATTTTATTGGGAATAAAAAATTCCATTGTATGTACACTATTGTCAAATTATCTTCCCATAAAGCACTTCTCCTTTATATCTAATATACATATTCATTTTAATAAAGCTGCAAGCCCTATTAAATACATATTCCATTGTACTTTTACACTATTGTCTTAGTCAATTTCCATAAGACACTTTCTCTTTTACATGTAATATTCATATTCATTTTAATAAAGCTGCAGGCCCTATGGTTAGCCCGCCCTCCCTCCTGCAGTTTCACCTCACACCTTCCCCATTAAAGATTCTTTCTTACAGGCCATGGCTAGCCACCTAATTCATTACGTCACTATGGTAGCATGCAAGAATATTAGTACATTCAAACGCTATTGCATCTGCGTACAACTATACTCCATATATTGTATTTAAAGTTAGCACAAAATCAACACAGCGAGCAGAAACAATAAATCTATACATAGATTAATATATACATGAATAGATAGTAATCTACTCCCAGGCTGCGTCTAGCCACAACAACGCGAGTGCATATATCACATGATTCAGCTGCCAACAAACCTCTCCATGCACAGAAACAATATACATACATCCCAATTTGTTAAATAGAAACCGTGGCCTCATGTGATATATGCACTTGCGGTGTTGTGGCGAGACGTTGATTTTGTGCTAACTTTAAATACAATATATGGAGTATAGTTGTATGCAGATGCAATAGCGTTTGAATGTACTAATATTTTTGCATGCTCCCATTGTGACGTAATGAATTAGGTGGCTAGCCGTGACCTGTAAGAAAGAATCTTTAATGGGGAAGGTGTGAGGTGAAACTGCGGGAGGGAGAGCGAGCTAACCATAGGGCCTGCAGCTTTATTAAAATGAATATGAATATTACATGTAAAAGAGAAGTGGTTTATGGAAATAGACTAAGACAATAGTGTACAGTACAATGGAATATGTATTTAATAGGGCTTGCAGCTTTATTAAAATGAATATGTATATTAGACATGGAAGAGAAGGGGTTTATGGGAGTTGACGGAAGTCCATCACAGTCAGGGCTGAAGTGTCTATTGATACAGTACGCTGGCACGGGCAGCATGGTAACATAGGGCGCAAGCCCGCCATGGAGATGGTGAACTTGTCTGAGGATTGATGTCTATGGGAGCATGGTGGCAGATTTAGCAGCACATATTAAGAGTGTGCGTGCAGGGAGAGCGGGAAGGGGAGTGGGTTTTGTGGATTCTCTGATGGGTAATTGGTGAGCATATGAATAGGGTGTGTACTAACAAGATATAAAAGGAAGAGCTTAGACCACATGTGATCGGGCCTCTAACCCCTGAAAGAAGCCAGGTTAGCTGGTTTAAACATGTCGGGAGGTCAGATATGAAAGTTTTTTAAAATTTTGATTTCTCACCTCTGCTAGAAGTGTCACCTGCTGCCCGACGTGTCACAACGGGGCCTTATTTGTTTTGTGTCCATGAGATTAGGGACGACTGCCCAAGTAGGAGGCTTGGGATCCCTTACTGGAGCTAATAAATTGCTGTAATATATAAGGCTTTCCTGTTAATAGTGTTGCTCAAACCAGACTTGATAATAGAAAAGGAGCTTTTCCTTCTTTCAGAAGTAGAAAGGGTTAAATGGTGAGGTTAGAAATCAGGTTTTTAAATAGTGTGTATCGAGGATAAGTGTTATACATAATAAAAGTTACGTTTTAGTGTTTTACAGATAGAGAACTGATAGAGTTTAAGTTTGCCTATGGCAAAATAGTAAATATAATGCTTCAGAAACAACTCAATTCAGATGAATGGAACAGTTTTTACACCATAGAAACTCTGTAATAAATCTGCTAACTGGGAAAACTAGTGCAAATATGAAGCTTGATTTAGGGTGCATTTCAGTGTGTTAAATTGTAATGCTTGAATTACTGTGCTGTTTACTCCTAATTACCCATATTGCAATGCATTTATTGCCACATGGTTTATAAAGGAAGACATGATGAGAGTCATTAAAATTAAAGTACAAAAAAGCCAATTAAATTATTGTATACAGTATTTTTATATGGTTAACCCCTTACAGACAATGGACTATGGGTGTGTCCTCCTGCCAGTAAGGTCCTATGTAGCTAGCTTACTCAGTAAGTTTACTACTTAGACGGCACATGCTGGCTGCTAATTACAGCTAACAGCAGAGTTCGGAGCTGGCTCTGATCCATTCTGTTTAAAAGGGTTTTATTACTACAAAAAATGGCTTTCAACAATTAGGGACAGGTAATTGAAGACTTTTTCTAAATACATTAGTTCTTGGTTTTCATGAGATAAGAGATATTTTGCTCTGAGTGCACACAGATTTCTCTGGTTACCATTCTGCTCCCCCTTCTCCCTCCTCTCTTTGTCTTATCTGAGAGCAGGGAGAGACGTCATCAGGACAGGCCGCTTTAGAACAGAGTCTATTATCTTTAACAAAGAATTAATAAGCACTGGCTCTCCCCCTTTTGAGCTCTGAAGCCCTTCTGCACTATAGATTACATCTCCTGCAATCATTTCAGTGCAATTAGAAGAGCTGCACATACGGAGCTGATATGCTAATCACTGTTGAAGAACCACTCACAGCTCAATCAGAAGGAACAAATAAGCTGAATAAGCTGCCTATGACTCTGTGAAACAGCATGGTGAGGCAACTCCTCCGATTGCCACCCTTGCCATTAAATTTTGGGGTGCCAATAGACTACCAGCTGCCATGGTAACCACATGAAGCCTTCCAAAGCTGCCACATTAGTGTTTTCTATTTCTTCCTGCTCCATTACTTAGATAATGCACAAGGGTGTATAAGCGATTAAGCCCCCTAGTAGTCAAGTACTTTAGGATGACTAAAAGTAAATAAATAAAAAAAGTTTTAAAAGTAAAAAATATAATAAAAAAACAAAAGTTACAAATATGTATATATTTTTAAAGTTATAATTGGTATCTCTAAGTCGGTAAAAGATCAATCTATTAAAATAGAACATCCTTTATCCCATATGCTGAACACCATAGAAAAAAAATCCAAAAGCCAAAAGTGCAGTTTTTTAGTCATTTCACATAACCAAAAAATTGAAATAAAAAGTGATAAAAAAGTAAAATAAAAATATTGCATGTATCCTAAAATGGTATCAAACAGTTGGAAAAACAAAACGGTATTGGTCGCAGAAAATTGGGCTGCAGTGCAAATTTAAGAAATGGAGAACATAGAGAAGTACATTTTTCTTCACATTTCACTCCATCTAAAATTTGTACACCTTGTCCCACAAAAAAAACAAGCCCTCATAAATCTATGTAGATGGAAAAATAAAAAAGTTTAGGCACTGGGAAGGGAGAAAAAAATAAAGAGCCAAAAAAATTATGATCGGCAGTCAGGAAGGGGTAAAAGCTGTCATTCCTAAAACATTATGTAGTTACTTTGTGTATATTGACAAAAACAGAGCAATAGATATCTTGAGATGATCTCAAGATTAGTGTATTTCCCCTCAGTGCTCTTCTCCTGGTCTCTGCACTCATGTGCCCTTCACCCTGCCTGCACTGAATCCTGTACAGGACCTTCTGTGTCAGTGTGTCCCAAAACTCTACTTCTGCCAATCCTTTTTCCCAGCACATTTTGCCTGTAACATAAGGATGGAAAGAAAATGTGGATGAAGAGATTGGTTTGGGTAAGTTTAGAACTTTATTTTCCCCCACTGATCTATGGAATGGTAGGAAACCTTCAAGAGATCGAACCCCTTTCTTAACTCTAGATAATGGGAGTTTTTGAGGTTTTACATTAAATAGTATTTTCTTAACCATATGCTTATATAGATTATTCATATTCTCTCTTCTCAAAATTAGATAAATGTAATTTTTTTCACTCCTTCCTAATTCTCCAAGCCCCTTATCAGTTTGGTTACTTACCTTTGTACCTTCTTCATCCTTCCTATGAATTGATACCCAGAACTGAACTGCATATTCCAGATGAAACCACACCAATATTCCTGTTCTGTAAGTCCATGCCTTTTTAATAGATGACAATATCCTGCTGGCCTTAGATGCAGCTAATTGACACTTAGGGCCACATGTATGAAAACTGTCTAGGTCTAAAGCTCTCTTTGTTGCCCATAGCAACCAATCAGAGCTCATAGCAACCAATCAGAGCACCCCTTTAATTTCATATCGTGCTCTGGAAAAATGAACGGGGTGCTATGATTGGTTGCTATGGGCAACAAAGTGAATTTTAAACCTACACAGTTTTCATACATGTGGCCCTTTATTCTGCTTTGTATTCAGTAACCTACAAGTACACCTAGATCCTTCTCAACAAGTAACTTTTCCATTTTTCTCCACCTTGATTTTTACGGCTTCATATATGAAAACTGTCTAGGTATAAGACTTTCTTTGTTGCCCATAGCAACTAATCAGAGCTCCCATTTCATATAATGCTCTGAAAAATGAAACGGGAGCTCTAATTGGTTGCTATGGCCAAAAAAGACAGTCTACGACCTAGACAGTTTTCATATGGGTCACCCTTAGCACCGAGATATTTAACTTTTCATTTATCCACATTAAACCCCATTTGCCAACTGAATGCCTGAATCCAAGCAGTCCAAGTCAACGATCCATGAGCTAGTTTTCAATCATGTAACACATTATAATTTCCAGACCTTAATTTACCCTTCAGGCATGTGTAGCGCTAATGCCAAACTGTTTGCAAAGCCCAAAAACACTGAAGCTGCCCCTCTATCCAGATTTTCACAGAAATAAAAAACTGGTTGGTTTGACAACTTCTGTCCTAATTAAAACCGTTTCAGTGCTTCAAGATCCCTTCACATAGTTTTCTCACAATAGATGTTAAGCTTGCTGGTCTATAGTTACTTGGGAAGGCCTAGAGTACTTTTTGAAGATGGGAAACACATTTGCCTTGTGCCAATCCGCACATACTCTACCAGTCACTACAATATGTCTAAATCTTACAAGCAGGGCACATAGATAACTGAGCAGAGTTCTTTAAGAACTTTTATGTGTACTCCACCTGGTCCTGACCTCTGTCTGCCCCAACCTTGGCTCATCTGACTACCCTATGTCTTTGGAATGTTTTATCATCAGTTGTTGCTAATAGACACTACTCTGCTGAAAATTGCTCAAGTTGCTCAAAATTGCGCAGCTATCCCTGTGTAGTGGGTTAAGGGTGACAATTCTTTGGACTGTTCTACTTAGTTTAGCATTAAAGAGATATTCCTGTTTCATTGATTAGATTTAAACTTGTAAGCAAAGGTAAATACAGACTATTACCAAATACATTGCTGTTGTGATTTGGCTTCTCTTCAGAATTAGGAGCAGGTCTTATTTCCTACTTTTGCAGACAAGTTTCCCTCTTTCTGCTCTTACAGGCAGGACAGTGGTCTGGATGATGACTCAATCCTTGCTGTGTTCCTTATCTTCTCAGCAAGCAATGTGTTTACATTACTTACTAGGAAGCTTTAACTCCTTAGAGCGCTGTAGCCTTGTGTACCACAATTTATGAACCGTTTGTAGTCATGTCATTAACAGGTGCAGTTAGGAATAGCTGAGCTGATATGACAATCACTGCTATAGACCCACCCACAGCCTGACCAGGAAGTGTGAGTCTAAAGATTGCAGTGGCTCTGTTAAAAACAGCATGGTGAGAAAACTCCTTTAATTCAAATTAATTACAGCCCTGGATTATCTAGGAGCACATAAGTCTCAGGGCCAACTTCTTACCTTGACTAACTGAAATCATGGTAAAAAGAGGTGCTAAAGGTAAAATGGTGGTGTCTGTTTAGTTCTTCCTCTGGCTATCAAAGGAATCAGATCATTAAAAGGGTTACATAAAAGTCCTGTTGTAGTGTCAAGACTTTGAAAGATACTTTGGTCATTCTATGACTAATTCTTCTTTGTTCATACACTACTGCCCCTCACAGATAGGCTATGAATTAACGTAGGACAAAATATGTTTTTGCATATATTTTGGCGACTCTTGGTAATATTTGACTTGAATAGCAAACATCAGATTCTTTTTTTAAAATGTACTATAGAAAGATCTCCATGGAATACTTCATCAAAAAGTTAATATTAAACATAAAAATGATGATAAATTGCCAGCAATATTAGACAACGTCTATTCATCAAATCATTTATCAAATTAAAAATTTAACATGGCAAATAATTGGAACGGAATATACTGCCACCATGCTTCAGTGATCATAAATTATAAAAATCATGATGAGGGCTATGGTAGAGAAATGTGTAAAGAAGATTAATGCTTTCAAAAACTTAATTTTAAAAGACCAACAAATATTTAACTAGGAATAAAAACAATGAACTGGTGCAAAAATATCATGAATATTAAAGTTTTAATCAGAGAGGGCTACCATGAGGGTAATTGCACCCCAACTTGTTTGGAGCTCTTCTCAAAGCTACGTAAGCTTTTCTCTTCAACTATCTGTCAATCCTGCCTATGTTCTTCATGGGTAGGCTTCATTTAGATACTTCCGATAAACACAGTAGAAGCAGCATCTTATAGAGCATATCTAGCAAAGTGTTTGACCAGAACAGCTCTATTAGCAGGAAATCTTCCATTGACTGCTCAATTTAAGTATGTTTAATCAAAAGCAACTACAGTATCTCACAAAAGAAAGTACACCCCTTATATTTTTGCAACTATTGTATTATATCTTCTGATGGGACAACACTGAAGATATGACACTTTGATCCAATGTGAAGTAATCAGTGTACAGCTTATATAACAGTGTAAATTTGTTTATGCCTTTTCTAAATAAGCAGCGACTGCCTGGTCAGTACTTATTCACTTGTTCCCTGGTTACAGTAGGCTTGTTCTTATTTTAAAAAGACAAAACCAGCTCACCTCAACCGCAGTTGTTCAGCAGTATTCAGCAGTGTTCAAATTCTGTTTATAGAAACTCCGTGCTCGAATCCGTGCTCCATGGAACGCAAGGCAAGTAGTAGGTAAGGCAAAAAGATGGATTGGCACCAAGGTTGTTGCTAAAATCCGAAATCTGTTTATTTGAAGAACAACAAATAGCAAATTCCACAAAAGAACAAAACGTGCATGGGGGACGACCAGAGGGGTGGCGAGCTGACGCGTTTCGGGCTACGTACTGCCCTTAGTCTTAGCTACAACTGAATGTTGGTAAAGCCCTCTTATAGTGCATTAAAAACAACAATCTAATTAAAATACAATTAATAACATCTGTTGGCACGTACCTGGAAGTCGTACAGCACGCCCCAGCAAGATACGGTAACACATGTGACCGACTCGTACCACAGGAACCGGAAAAGTGTGCGTTCCAAGTGGCGGAAGTGACCTCACTTCACAACCGGGTACAGCGAGGACGCGTTGCTAGGAAGTGACGTAAAAAAAAGTAAAACAATACTATCTGTACAACCTATTATGTCGTACTGCAGAACCACATTAATGCGGAACAAAAAATCCACAAACGACACTTAACCAGACGACATTCCAGGTAACATGCCATAACAGGACATTGTTTAGAATTTATAACAGCGTAAAAGACTAAACGTATTGAAAGCTAATATGCGTTGTACTAAATGTCAGAGATTATAAACATGCATATGAAGAATAAAGCATATTGTGTGGTCAAATACTATTGCGTTGTTATTATTACTTCACTTCAATAATATTTCCTGTTTTATCCCAATTATGTTTTTATCTTATTATTTTTGATGATTATTTAATTGAATGTTAACTGATAACTATTTTAGTGGGTGGAAAATATCTGTGATTATGTCCGTTATAGATGTCAATAATCATGTCAATGATGAAACATTATTTCCCTACGTAAATTTAAACCTTGAGGAGCGATAGTATTTAGAACTAAAATCCAATAAGCCTCTCTATCTCTCACGAGGTATTCCCAGTCACCACCTCGAGCTGGCCTGCGTACCTGTTCTATAACCCTAACTTGTAGTCCCTTAGTTTGAGACCCATGACAGTCAACAAAATGCTGAGCTACATTTGACTTATTTAATCGATTCAAATTAGAAATGTCGTTTAAGTGTTCTAAGAAACGAGTTTTAGGTTTACGAACTGTACTACCAACATAAATTAAATTGCACAAAGTGCAAATTATGATGTAAACCACATGGTGTGAATTACAGTTTGTGTAACTTTTAATGTTATAAGTTCTCGTTTGATCTGAGTTAGAAAACTTTTGACAGGGAAATGCATAACTACAGGTCTTGCACTGGTGGAAACCACATTTAAAGAACCCTTTGAAGCGCAACCAAATAGGTTTATCATTTTTATTTTTGGAGAGAGATACTGATCGAGGTGATAAAATATCACTGATGGTTTTCGGTTTCCTTGCTACTATACGGCAGCCATCTTGTAATATAGAATCTAAAATTGCATCCTCCTGTAAAATAGGTAGATATTTCCATATCAATTTTTTATTGCATTAAACTGATGGCTATGGTCTAATACTAATACCGGTTTCTCAGTTTTATTTCCTCTATTGGAGATGTGTTGGGAGATTTGTGACAGATAACAACTCTTCCCTGGAACTTTTGTCCACACTTCGTTCTGCTCTCCTTAATGTCCAGTCTGGGTAACCTCTAGCTTTTAATCTGTTATTTATAACAGTTTTTTCAACATTATAATCAACTGGAAGACTGCAATTACGTTTCGCCCTCGTCAGTTCCCCTACCGGTATTGACTTTTTTGTATGATGTGTATGAAAACTTTTATAATGTAGGATCGTGTTACCACTGGTGGATTTACAGAAGGTTTGGGAAACAATAACTTGGTTAGGAAATCCCATCAATTTCAGATCCAAGAGCATAATGGAAACGTCCTGGATTTGATGAGTAAATCTCAGATTGAAAGGATTATTATTCAAGTAGTCCAAAAAAGAGTGTACGGCAGGCACATCGCTCCTCCAGATAAGGAGGAGATCGTCGATGTACCTGCCGTACCACTCAATGTACTCCGCAAATGGGTTGAATTCCGAAAAAATATATTGGCTTTCCCACCAAGCAACAGTGAGGTTTGCCAATGATGGCGAATATTTTGCGCCCATTGAGACGTCTTTGGTTTGTAAATAAATAAGACCCTGATATGAAAAATAATTATGGTGCATCAAAAAATCCGTAACCATAAGTATGTATTGTATCAAGTCTGTTGAATACACACTAAATGTCTCTAGATGATACTGTAATGCTGTTAGTGCTACCTTATGGGGAATGCTAGTATATAATGACTCGATATTACATGTCAACCAATTCATGTCATCCGACCAGATTTTATATTTCAGGTTACCCAGGACATCCTTGGTGTCCCTAAGATATCCTGGTACACGTTGCACCAGGGGTTGCAGGTAAGAGTCAAGCCACTGGCAGAGGCGCTCCAAGAGGGACCCGATACCAGAGATAATTGGACGCATAGGGGGCAAATCCTTCTTTTTATGAATTTTAGGTAGCCCATAAAGTATGGGCATAATTGGATGATCAATTAACAAAAACTCCAATTGTCTCTGGTCCAGGACCCCCAAGGATAACCCCTCCTCCAGTAAATGTTGTAATTCACAGAGAAAGTTAGCAGTCGGATCGGCATCCAGTTTACAATAAGTGGACACATCTTGTAGCATAAGTAACATCGCTGCATTATAATCCTGCACATTCATCACAACTACTGTTCCCCCCTTGTCTGCCATCCTAATGACAACATGATTATTTTTCTGTAAATCATGCAAGGCTTTGCGCTGTGCTGTACTGAGATTAAGATGGCTAGACACAGGGGAAACAGAACTCACAATAGCTCGAAGATCACGTTCTATTAGCAACTGGAAACGATCCATAGCATTTGTTCTCGACTGCAACGGATAAAAATTCTTATTACTTAATTTAATTTGAGTAACATGTGCTTCTTCAATTGTGCTAGAATCATGTGCTAGTTCCTGTAGACATAGAAGGGACAATTGTTCCTTAAAGGAAAGTGCATTATATATATTATCTGGTGGATACTTGTCAACTTCTTGTTTGGATTTTTGACTGTCCCAAAAATGTCGACGTAAGGTTAATGAACGAATGAATCTATTAATGTCCTTTAAAGTTGAAAAAAAGTCTAAATTCTCCTCTAGACCAAAGTTTAATCCCAGAGAAAGGACCGACGTTTGATTCTGAGCGAGAACGCAGGAGGATAGATTCAGGACATCAATAGTAGTCCTTTCTGTAGATGTTACCTGTTCTTCCTGGTTTGCATCTTTTCTTTTATTTTTGTGTCGTCTCCCTCCTCTTCTTCTGATACGTTTTTTGCCGACTTGTTTTTCTTGGGGTTTTTTGGATGTTTGTAATAGGATTTTTGGATTATCTGAACAAAAATCCTTTCAATCTCAGATTTACTCATCAGATCCAGGACGTTGCCATTACGTTCTTGGATCTGAAGTTGACGGGATTTCCTAACCAAATTATCGTTTCTCAAACCTTCCGTAAACCCACCAGTGGCAACACGATTCTACATTATAAAAGTTTTCATACACATCATACAAAAAAGTCAATACCGGTAGGGGAACTGACGAGGGCGAAACGTAATTGCAGTCTTCCAGTTGATTATAATGTTGAAAAAACTGTTATAAATAACAGATTAAAAGCTAGAGGTTACCCGGACTGAACATTAAGGAGAGCAGAACGAATTGTGGACAAACGTTCCAGGGAAGAGTTGTTATCTGTCACAAATCTCCCAACAGATCTCTCCAATAGAGGAAATAAAACTGAGAAACCGGTATTACTATTAGACCATAGCCATCAGTTTAATGCAATAAAAAAAGTGATATGGAAATATCTACCTATTTTACAGGAGGATGCAATCTTAGATTCTATATTACAAGATGGCTGCCGTATAGTAGCAAGGAAACCGAAAACTATCAGTGATATTTTATCACCTCGATCAGTATCTCTCTCCAAAAATAAAAATTATAAATCTATTTGGTTGCGCTTCAAAGGGTTCTTTAAATGTGGTTTCCACCAGTGCAAGACCTGTAGTTATGCATTTCCCTGTCAAAATTTTTCTAACTCAGATCAAACGAGAACTTATAACATTAAAAGTTGCACAAACTGTAATTCACACCATGTGGTTTACATCATAATTTGCACTTTGTGCAATTTAATTTATGTTGGTAGTACAGTTCGTAAACCTAAAACTCGTTTCTTAGAACACTTAAACGACATTTCTAATTTGAATCGATTAAATAAGTCAAATGTAGCTCAGCATTTTGTTGACTGTCATGGGTCTCAAACTAAGGGACTACAAGTTAGGGTTATAGAACAGGTACGCAGGCCAGCTCGAGGTGGTGACTGGGAATACCTCGTGAGAGATAGAGAGGCTTATTGGATTTTAGTTCTTAATACTATCGCTCCTCAAGGTTTAAATTTACGTAGGGAAATAATGTTTCATCATTGACATGATTATTGACATCTATAACGGACATAATCACAGATATTTTCCTCCCACTAAAATAGTTATCAGTTAACATTCAATTAAATAATCATCAAAAATAATAAGATAAAAACATAATTGGGATAAAACAGGAAATATTATTGAAGTGAAGTAATAATAACAACGCAATAGTATTTGACCACACAATATGCTTTATTCTTCACATGCATGTTTATAATCTCTGACATTTAGTACAACGCATATTAGCTTTCAATACGTTTAGTCTTTTACGCTGTTATAAATTCTAAACAATGTCCTGTTATGGCATGTTACCTGGAATGTCGTCTGGTTAAGTGTCGTTTGTGAATTTTTTGTTCCGCATTGATGTTGTTCTGCAGTACGACATAATAGGTTGTACGGATAGTATTGTTTTACTTTTTTTTACGTCACTTACTAGCAACGCGTCCTCGCTGTACCCGGTTGTGAAGTGAGGTCACTTCCGCCACTTGGAACGCAAACTTTTACGGTTCCTGTGGTACGAGTCGGTCACATGTGTTACCGTATCTTGCTGGGGCGTGCTGTACGACTTCCAGGTACGTGCCAACAGATGTTATTAATTGTATTTTAATTAGATTGTTGTTTTTAATGCACTATAAGAGGGCTTTACCAATGTTCAGTTGTAGCTAAGACTAAGGGCAGTACGTAGCCCGAAACGCATCAGCTCGCCACCCCTCTGGTCGTCCCCCATGCACGTTTTGTTTTTTTGTGGCATTTGCTATTTGTTGTTCTTCAAATAAACAGATTTTGGATTTTAGCAACAACCTTGGTGCCAATCCATCTTTTTGCCTTACCTACTACTTGTTCTTATTTTGATACTTTTTGCTTTATATATATATATTCAACAATGCAAATAAAAATATGATCATGGACTTAATGACTATTTCTAAATAAAGCACATCAAATAGGCTAGGTACTTCTAGAGTTTACATTTGGCATACATTAATGTATGAAATCAGTGGTGTAACTTGAAGCTCCGGTGCCCTAGTGCAAAAAGTGAAATGGGCCCCCCAGCTACCATGTGCCACTTACAATGCTGGTGTCTCCTTATGTGGCAGGAGGGCTTTTGGGCCCCCCGGTAGGGACTGCTACCTCTGCACCCCATATAACTACGCCCCTATATGGAATGTATAGCTTATTTTTTTTAACTGTACAGAAAAAGGTAGTGGTACTTTTCAGAGCAGAGTCATGCCAAAAAATAATGTGTACTGTATGGTATTAACTTGTTTTATAAAGCATTCTGAGAGTGACATATATTGCATAGAATGCTGTGGAATACATACAGTATGTATTTACAGTCACTGCATGTGCTGGAGGTTTTGTCTTGTGGTGAACGTGAAGGGGTTGTCTCAAGTCAGGGAATAAGCAAGTCACTTTGCAATACATATCTATTAATAGGTGTCCTACCTATTTCTAGATATCCCCTCTTGTATGGGCTGTATCAGATCCTCAGGTCGCTATAGCTACAGACTTGTTTGATGTCTCCTGATAGGCTGCCAGCAGTGGTCGTTATAGCTCCAGACCTGGTGTCCTCAGTAGCTTGTCAATGTAAGACATTAGTAGCAAGTAAAGCCAGTAAACACTGAATTCAAAAATGAAACTAGGAAAATAGGACTGAGGTAAGATGAGTCGATGTAGTGAGACAACCCCTTTAAAATTAAAGGGTTTGTCCCATTTCGGCAATGAGCGGCCAGAGAAGAGGATTTGCCGAAATGGGACTACCCCCTTAACTTTAAACTTGCTTAACTTAAATGGCTTGATAGAGTATATGAAAATTTATCTATAAAGTTATTGTATTTTTCATGTCATCGACTTTCCCCCTAAAAGATACAGGCTCAATCATACATTCAATATAGGCTCCCTCATACAGGGGTTTTTTTGGTGGCTGTTTTTTGTTCGGCTTTATTTTTTCTCCCTGTAGAGAAGTCTATGATAAAAGCACCTGGGAAAATGCCACAACTAACAAAAACAACTATGGATCCAAAAAACAAACCAAAAATAAAGAAAAAAAGCAACAAAAGAAAAGCAACTGTTTGTAGTAAGTAACATAAAAAGCAGTAACAATGCTGGTGCAAAAGGGAAAAAAAATAAGTTGTACTTTTTTCTAAAAACTATGGTCTATGACACCAGCCTCAACAGAAGAACATACAGCAGTCAAGTTCAGTGTATCCTAATGATGTATGAACCTCCTGCCATTAACAAGCTGGAAGTATTGGATTCTGATATCTAGTTAAATGTGAGCTCTATCAGAGGTCATGTATGAAGACTAACTTACCGACCGGAATGAGGGAACAGCTTAGTGCATTCTCTAGTCCTCAACCCAAGAAAACAAAATAAAACCCTATCTGTTGTTCAGGGATGGGCTAAAATGAAAAAAATATACATATAACTCACCATTTCACTGACGCCACTGCTCTTAGTATACTCCGCTGATAACGTCATGTTCATCAGTCATATGACACTGCAGCCAATCACTGGCCTCTTCCTGTATTAACAGCATGTGACCTCTGAGGCCAGTGATTGGCTGCACAGTCATCTTCAGGAAGCAGCAATAGCACTAGAACAGAGCAGGTTTTACAGACAAATTGACTTTTTCCATTTTAATCCCTAGTGAAGAGTGTTTTGATGAGAACAGATTACTCCTTTAAAAAGTTTTTGTGCTCTGCACCTTCCAGTGATAGTCCCAACACAATGCTGACCTGTGGAGGTGCAATATCCACCTTAAAAGACAATGGCTGGTCTCACCTGACATTATATATGGACATATTTAAAATTTATTTCTTACTGTTCTGCTTATATGTTTAAATACTGTAGCTCAAGCAGAATTTGTAAGATAAGAACCATCTCCAATTTTTGCAGTGTTTCAGATTAAACTGCTATGTACTTGAAAATCACACAATCTTTACCTTAACCACAGCAATGAAGGAAATAATGAAATGCTACCTTTCAAAATTTTTCATACCACTTATTCTTGTATATTGTAACCTTCAGCAGCATCTTTCACAGTCTTTTGTGATGGTTGTGAATGAGGCCTTTTATTTTTTATGTGGTAAAGCTACATAAAGCCTCTAGAACCTATACATTCTTTGGCAAACTGGTAAGAACTGTATGTCTGCATTCATCCTAAAGTGACTTAAAGGGAATGTGTCATCAAAAATGACCTACTGGGCCATTATCAGGTTTTATCTTAAATACATTGTTTTAGAATGTTTGGTTGTGTTTTTTTGAATTTCACATATCACTATCAATTTTTTTTAAGAAAAAATCCTGAAATCCTATGTTTTTTTTAGTTTAGTCACTAGACTAAATAATAGTCTAACACTCCCTGTTCTGTAGAGTTAACTTTGTAGGAGTCTGACAACATTGTGTATAGACAACACAGGATCCAGCACTCACAATAGCAGATAGTCCCAGCTCACCCTCTCTTCTTCCCTGAACAGTGATTTCTTCTCAGGTCGCTCAGCATGTCTAGAAAACTCTTCTATAGAAATCAATGGATCTGCTCCTGTTCACAGGCTCCTATGGCCATGAAGTTTCTGTAAAGCATCTCTCTAAATGGTTAAGAAGAAAAGAATATGTATGATTCTCTGGTTTTAATTAGTTAAAAAAAATGGCATAAGACTCCCTTTAATGATATTGAGCTCAGGAGACTGTGATGGCCACTCCAAAACCTTGAATATTCTGCTATAGCCCTGAAGTTGTTGATGACCATGCTGGACAGTCCAAGCGTGGCCCATGTGCAGCGTCCTGGCTGATGAATGCAGTTTTTCTATTTTATTTTTTTACAAGATGCTGCCTCCATCCTCCCATTCATTTAGATTAATTTCCCTGTACTACTGTAGCTTCTTTACTGTAGCCTTGCTGACTCTTCTAGAAACATATCATTTATATTTCATGCTATGGGATTTAATTTTGGTCCAGAAGTTTTGAGGCTCCTTCCTCTATAGTTTGGCATCTTGAAAGCTTGAAAACAAAGTCCAGGTGTCCATTCCGTTTGTTACATATGTTGAGTGAATATATATATATATATATATATATATATATATATATATATTTTAAAAATTTGAGCTTGCACAGCTCGGGGGATCACCGCATGAGTCTTTCAGGCATGGACAGAGCAGAAGGGGTAAAAACGGTTGCTTGGCTCCGGGGATTTATTATAAACCCAGAACAAAGCGGATGGAAAAAAAGCACAGCAAAAAAAAAAAAATTGCTCGTCTGAGCGCTTACTAAAAGGGCTATTTCCCCTCACTATACCTTGTTGGCCCACATTGGCCCCCCCAGTGTGAAACTCCACCCCAAAAGGTAGACGGAGGTACACCGAGCCAGTCAGCCTACTGTGACCTTTTATACAGCCAGGAAAATCCGGAGTGGAGCCATGGGGAGTAAGCCCCCACCCTGCTCTATGTTTACCCCCAAATAAAAGGGCCCAAACCCGGAAGGGCTGGTAGCCATACTAACGATTAAACCAAGGTCGACAGTTTGTATGTGACATCTATTTACCAACACCTTTTCACTCCCCCAAGGCTCTTATCTTGGTGGCATCGTCCTGGCCCCCCAGACATATGTCCAGAACCTGGCGGGGTATTACTTCCTTGTAGACCTTCCAGCTGCGGCCCCTTTTACATATCCCCCCCCCTCGTTTTGCCCTGTGGGTGGAGCACATTCGCCATAAAGTTATGCACCCCCGGCAGTGCATCCGCATTTGATTGTTGTGAAACCGGGGGGTGTTTAAGAGAACTTAAAGTCCTGTAGGGCCCCGGAACACCGGGTTTCCCTTGCGTTTTTTCCCCCTTGTTTTGTGCTACCACTTTAGAGGTGAATGGTCCGTGATTCTTTAAAGGGGTCTACTATCAGGTTAGCGCAGTGCCCCAATAGCCCATTAATGGCCCCGCATTCTCTCTCTACTATGCCGTAGTTTTTCTGGCCGCGACAGTTTTCCCGGGGAGGACACTACGGGGGGTTTTTCTCCTCAACAGCTGTGACAGGAAAAAACCCAACCCACCTAGAGGGTCTGGCCAAACCAAAAAATTCCCCTTTTGGATTTTTTGCCAACGAGCACTGGGTTTTTCCAAGTACCTCTTTAAAAGGTTTTTAAAAGTTATTCGCCTCCGTGTTCCCTTGACCTAGTGGACTTGGCCCCTTTTGTGGATCCTTTTGAGGGGTGCTTGGAGGCAAAAATTGGGCAAAAACCCCCTATAACCCCGCGATACCAAAAAAAAGCCCCACCTGCTTCTTGGAAACCGGGTTTGGGGGGAATTCCCAAAATTTCTTCCGTTTGTCCCTCGGGCTTTATGACCCCCCCCAAGTCATAGCCTAGATAGCGGCCTCCTCGAGCCCCATGGGCACTTATTTGGGGTTTGGCGGTTTCCCCGTGCCTTATGGCACTAAAACGGCCTGTACTCTGGGTAGGTGGGTTCCCAGTCCCTACTAAAAACCACCACGTCACCAAAAATTTCCCCGCATTTTTTTGAGGGGGCAGGGTGAGTCATATCCTTGGAATTGGCGGAGACCCCTGTAGGGGAAAAAGGGAAGGACAAAATAATGAAAGTGTCCCTCTGGGGTGAAAAAGCAGTTTTCTCCCTAGTTCCTTTGTGAGGGGACCTGCCAAACACCCTTGGGCAGGTCTAATTTTTTAAAAGTACCCTTTCTTCCTAGCCGCTCGACCATCATCAACCCGTGCATGGGTAGGCACAAATTTTGATCTCATTGAGCTTTCAAAACATTGCAGAACCAAAAACCCCAAGGGTTTCGGATGGGCCGACCACCCCCAAACTTGGGACCTTTCTATGACCCCCTTCAGCATCTTTTCAACTTTCCCCAGCAATCGCTTGCCCCTGGGCCTAGGACCCTATATGGCCTCAAACGTTCCTTTTGGACAGGTTCTGTGACGATGTCTGTGAAAAGACCCTCCGAAATGGCAGTTCCCAAAAAACCTGCTTTTCCCTTTTTAGGAAAACCCCCAGTTTTCCGCCCCGTGCTTCGACAATGACTCAAGACACCCCCCTTAT